>JAOTRH010182176.1:0-43211 GCA_034768845.1 Heliamphora exappendiculata | reverse complement strand
CCCTCAAAACTTGAACCAAATTAAATGAGCCATGTGAAGTGGAAGAGAAAAAGGAGAAAAAAAGTACTTATAATTAAATTTTTGTCCCCTCCATGTTCGCTGGCCCTTGCCTATATAAACTAAGCCCATACACCTTCTTCCCACTTGATATTTTCGTGCTAGTGAGGGAGAGAAGCCAGACCTCCTTGCTCTTGAATGATATGAGAATTTGAGGGAGAAAAAGGAAGAAAGGAAGGAGAAATCAAGGAGATAAGTTTTTCTAAAGCTAAGTCCTTCCATGCAACCATCCTTTGATCTCTCAAATAAGTAAAGTAAAACCTCTAAACCTTATGTTTAATATCCCTCAAAATATCCCCCAAGACATCCCTTTAAACACTCTAACAATCGAGAACCGAAATCAAATCGAAAAGGCGTCGTAGTTATAAATTAGGGGGCTATTATGTTTATGAATAATATGAGATGTGGTTGTATATTGTTATCTTTGAATTTGATAACTTTTAAGTGTTCCGGAGTCTTGATATTAAAGTCTAAAACACAATCATGCAAAGAAATGGAACAAAAACTTGACATGACATAAGTAGGAAACTTGAACCCTAAGAGGCTTAATTTTTGAGAACTTTGATGTTTCTATCCTGACATTTGAAATACCATAACTCAATGTAAAAAAATTATCTAAAAATATTCTTTATGTTCAGATTTATATTTTTGTGTTATGTTTCATCCAAAGTTGATTTCAACTCATTTTCATAACTAGAACTCAATAAATTGCAATTTTACCAAAGTGTGTCATTTTCCAACCAGTCAACACTACTGACTTGGAAGCCCTAGTTTAAAGTGAGATCCGAACTTTGGTCGAAACATGAACATTATAGATAACATATATATCTATCAACCCACCACAAAGGAGCATAAAATTTTGAGTTTTGATAGGTCAAAACCCCTTTGAAATTCTCTGTTAAGTTTCAGCCCTCATGGGACACTTCTGTCACATATTGTTATATAGCTCAAAACTCCTATTTTTAGTGATCTATTCAAAAGGTGGTCTACATGAATAGTTTAGCTAACATATTGAAGTACTTTTTGCCCAAATATTAGACCTTAAAGCCTTGGGATGATATCCCAATACTGTTTCAAACTCTCTGTCCAAAACCGGCTCTGTTGAGTTTTTGCAGCTGACAGAACCTACTTTCTAAAATGGCCAAAAAGTTTAACTTGTTCCGAACAACTACCCTTAGCTCTAAACATGAAACTTGTAGAAAACTTGTTGAACTAGAACAAACTAAAAAATGTACTCATTTGGACTTCATATAATACCCCAAAATCGAGACCAACAAAAGCATGTTTTTAGTAAAATCTTGAAAAAAGTGCTAAACCGTTTTCGCTTAAGATGAATTGTTCACTCATTTGCCTTAGGATTTGGCCTTAGTGTTAAACATGAGAGTTGTAAAAAATATTTTTATCCAAATGGCGTATAAAAATCATAGCTTGATTCCATGTCTAGATACCCCAAAACCTTATCGACTCTTTTAATTTAATACTTAATTTTTGGCCTTAAAAGTTGTTAAGCGTGATTTGAGTACCTTTTGCTATGAGACCCGAGTTTTTATATGATGATTGATTTGAATTAGTCGATTAATGTTTCTAAGTGAATGTATGATGATTTAGAACTCATGCTATCATATTTGAATCATATCTTGAGAATTATAACTTGTGCTTCAAATACTCGTACCTTGTGCTTCAAATACTCATACCTTATGCTTTGCGCGTTATACCCTGAATCTTACCATGTTAATGCCATGCCATAAATTGTTGCACTTGAGATCAATGGTACCCATTATGAACATTGTCACTTGCATACTAGCATAGTGGAGTCCATCTGTGTAAACCGTTGTTAGGATGGGCTATATTGAGTTTGTCGTTCTTGATTCTAAGTCTAGGACGTCCCTAATTACCATTTTTCGAAAATAATTTTGGCTTGTACACCCTGGGTGCAACCTCAGTGTGATAGATTTGGTTTATACGCCCTGGGTGCATCCCTGGTGTTTGAGATGATTTTGGTTTACACACCCTGGGTGTGATCCCGATGTTTGAAATGGTTTATGGATATTATTGGGTACCATGGGTTCATCGCTAGCACTCTGGTTTTGGTAACTTAGACTTTGGGTTGATACCAAGCGAGCATCCTGATCATAAAATGAAAGGCAATGACAATAAGTCCCTTCACGGTAATGACAATAAGTCCCTGAAGTAATGAAAGGCAATGATAATAAGACCCTGGTGTAATGAAAGACAACGATAATAAGTCCCTGATGCAATGAAAGGCAATAACAACAAAGTCCCATCACTGCAATGACCATAAGTCCCTGAGGCGGCAATGATAATAATTTCTACCACGGCAATGACAATAAGTCCCTAAGGCAGCAATGGTAATAAGTCCCATCACGGCAATGACAATAAGTCCCTGAGGCGGCAATGATGATGAGTCCCTACAAGCAATACTAATAAGTCCCAAAGTGGAACTCCTATTTTTATTTCTGATGAATGTCGGGTTGGACACTTGCATCACAATCATTGCATCACACACCTATACACGTATTCTTATATATGATTGCCATGCTGTAACTACCGAATTTATCTCTCTCTTTGACTTTAAATCGTACTGGTTGTTATATAGTATGTGTTGTGGTAAATTTTGTGCCGTGAGATTAGTTAGAAGGCTAGAGTGTTTCGCTTCTAGGCCTTGGCTCATAGCATTCGTGCCACAGGTGAGAAGGACTTTCTAGAGGAAGTCATCCCAAAGGAAGAAGTAGAGTTTAAAGAACAAGGTGAGTTCCAAAAGCACGTAGATTTCACTGATGCATTCTGAGGAGTCGAGACCTCTGCTTTTGTTCATATATTCAGTTCTTACGTGCTTAGTGTAATTTTTGAAATTTCTTGGTGAAACTGTAGTAGTTATGTAATTTTGAATGGTTTAGAACTCCTTTATGATGTAATAACTAATATATGTAAATATGAATGAATGGCTAAAATATCCCTTTATATATATATATGTATGTGCCGACGTGCCCGGAGGACGGGGCGTCACAAACAATATCCATAAACCATTTCAAACACTGGGAACGCACCCAGGGTGTACAAGCCACAATCATTTTAAACACCGGGGACGCACTCATCATGTATAAACCAAAACATTTTTTAAAATGGCAACTAGGGATGCCCTAAACTTATAATCAAGAACGACGATCTTGTCACAGCCCATCCCAACAACGGTTTGCGCAGATGGACTCCAACATGCCAGGATACAAATGACAATACTCATAATGTGTACCATTGATCTCAAGTGCAATAATTTATAGCATGGCATTAACATGGCAAGATTCATGGTATAACGCGCAAAGCAAAAGGTACAAGTATGTGAAGTACAAGCAACAATTCTCAAGATATGATTCAAATATGATAGTATGGATTCTAAATCATCATACATTTACTTAGAAACATTAATCGACTAATTCAAATCAATCATCATACAAAAACTCGGGTCTCACAACAAGGTACTCACACACACACTTAGCAAATTTTAAGACCAAAAGTAAAGTATTAAATTAAAAAGGCCAACAAGGTTTTTGGGTATCTAGACATGAAATCAAGCTATGATTTCTATACACCAGTTAGATAAAAATACTTTCTATAACTCTCATGTTTAACACCAAGGTCAAAACCTAAGGCAAAGGGGTGAACAGAATATCCTAAGCAAAAACGGTTCAGCACTTTTTTTTAAGATTTTACCAAAAATATGCTTATGTTGGTCTCAATTTTGGGGTATCATATCAAGTCCAAATGAGCCCATTTTTTAGTATGTTCTAGTTCAACAAGTCCCCTACAAGTGTCATATTTAGAGCTAAGGGTAGTTGTTTGAAACAAGTTAGACGGTTTGGCTATTTTAAAAAGTAGGTTCTGTCAGCCGCCAAAACTGAGCAAACCCGATTTTGGACCGAAGGTTTGAAACGGTTTTGGGATACCATCCCGAGGATTTAAGGTCTGATTTTTGAGCAGAAAGTATTTCAATATGTTAGCTACAATATTCATGTATACCACTTTTGGAATATGTCACGAAAATTAGGGGTTTTGAACTATATAAAAATATGTAACAGAATGTTCCTTGTGGGTTGAAACTCAACAGAGACTTTCAAAGGAGTTTTGACCTATCAAGACTCAATATTTTGTTCTTATTTTTGGTGGGTAGATATATATACATGTTATCAATAATTTTCATGTTTTGACTAAAGTTTGAATTACATTTTAAAATAAAGTTTCCAAGTCGGTAGTGTTGACTGGTCGGAATCCAACTTTTGATGAAATATAACACAAAAAGCTAAATCTGGACATAAATAACATGATTAGATCAATTTTTTACATTGATTTTTTGCGTTTCAAATCTCATGACAGAAACATCAAAGTTCTCAAAAATTAAGCCTCTCAGGGTTCAAGTCTTCTACTTATGTCATGTCAAGTTTTTGTCCTATTTCTTTACATGCTTGTGTTTTAAACTTTAATATCAAGGTTTCAGCACACTTAGAGGTCATCAAACCCAAAGATAATAACACACAATAATATTTCATATCATTCATAAACATAACAGCTCCTAATTTCCAACTATGACGCCTTTTAGGTTTGATTTTTGTTCTTGGTTTTTAGAGTGTTTAAAGGGACGTGTCGGGAGATATTTTGAGGGATCTTAGATATAAGGTTTAGAGATTTTACTTACTTATTTTAAGAGAACAAAGAAAGGTGGAGGGTTGATTTGGACTTAGCTTCCGAAAATCTACTCGGTTTCTTCCTTTTCTTTCCTTTTTCTTCCTCAAACTCACCTTAACTCTCAAGATCAAAGTATTTCTGGTTGCTCCCCCTCTCTTGGCCGAAATTAATATATGGAGAAGAGGGTGTTTGGCTCTCTTTATATAGGCAAGGCTATGGGACATGTGGGAAACAAAAAGTACCAAAAAGGTGTCCTTTTTCTTCATTTTCACAAATGTGACTTGAGTTGATTTAATTTTTTTGTGAGCTGAATTCAGATATGGGGAAGCTAAATGTAGCTAGGGTTCAGTTTGGGGGACAAAAATCTGATCCCCCATCGATCAATGGGGTTTTCTCGATTTTTGTGAACCTATTGTGCAAGAAAATGCATTAAAAGTTAATTTGATTTATTTTTTTGGTGTCTTTTTCTATTGAGACTTATTATTTTAATATGTTTATGAGAAATATAGTATTTTCATGTATTATCATAGTTTTCATAGCAATTGATTAAATAGATGTAGTCTTTTAAGTCAAATTAAATTATTTTGATAATATATGATTTTTTGACTTATTTTGTTGTGTATGAACTTCAATAATGATTTATTTGCTTTTGTTAACCTATAACAGTATATTATTATGTATATTACTTGTTCAATAAGTATCATATCATCATAATACTTAATTTAATACTTTTCTCATCATTTTAAGCTAAAAAGAAAGCAAAAAGTCACTTTTTGGCACACTTCGCAAGGCGGTCGGCCACTACGGAGTATTTTTGACATATTTGATGTTATTTTATCTTTTACTACTTAATTGTAATTAAATCCTTGATTTAGGATGTCAATATGTCAAAATTTAAATTTTTAAGACTTTTTGTTATATTATGGGCATAATAGGCATTTTACCCTATTTATGAGGATTTTTAATTTTTTATTTATTATTTCATGAAATTTATTTTATTTAGAATGTTAGGAGACTCTCTAGGTGCTAAGATTTTATTATTTGTGTTTTGGACCTTTTTAGGATTTTCGGGCCGAACTTAGGATTTTCAGTTTGAGTTAGAGTTGTGAACCTCCTCTGTATTGAATGGCCTCGTGAACTATCCCTCACTAATACTAGAGTTCGAGCAGGGTCGTTACAATCTACCCCCCTAAAAATAAATTTTTTCCCCAAAATTTCGTATCGTACCTCAATCTGCGAATAGCTGGGGATGACTTGCCCTCGTGGCTTCCTCTCGTTCCTAGGTTGATTCTTCATTTCCGTTATGATTCCAAAGAACTCAAATGAGTGGGATGGTCTTTCCTCTAAGAACCTTGTTACGCTGATCGATTATTCTTACAAGTTATTCTTCAAAGGTAGCGTCCTCATTGACATGGAGTTCCTTACAATCAAAAATATGTACAGGATCAAGTTCGTACTTTCTCTACATTGACACATGGAAAACATTATGAACACTGGCAAGTTGTGGTGGTAGCGCCAAACTATATACTACTTCTCCAACTTTAGCCAAAATCTCGAATGTTCCAATTAACCTTGGAGTTAACTTTCCTTTCCGGCTAAAACGTATAACTCTTGGTCGTTGTTGGATCTTCAGGAATACGTGATCTCCTACTTCAAATTGTAGCAGTCTTCGTCGCTGATCGACGTAGCTCTTTTGTCTGCTATGAGCGGTGGCTAATCGTTGCTGAATCAGTCAAATTTTCTCGGTAGTCTCTTGTATAAGATCTGGTCCAAAAAGTGCATTCTCACCTGCTTCCTCCCAACAAATTGGTGAACGACCTGGTCTTCCGTAAAGAGCTTCATATGGCAGCATGCTAATACTAGATTAGTAGCTATTATTGTAAATAAACTCGATCGACGGTAGGTGCTTCTCCCAATGTCCCTTGAAATCCACGATGCAAGTTTGAAGCATCTCTTCTAGCGTTTGAATTGTGCGTTCAGATTGTCAGTCAATTTGTGGATGAAAAGCTATGCTGAAACAAAGCTCCGTTCCTAAACCAGCTTGTAGGCCTTGCCAAAATCGCGAGGTGAAACGCGGGTCTTGATCTGATATGATAGATAACGAAACTCCGTGAAGAAAAATGATTTCCTGAACATATTTCTGACTCAGGTTTTCCAAGTTTTTGGTCATCCGAATAGGTAGAAAATGTGCTGACTTTGTGAGACGATCCACGATTACCCAGATAGAGTCGTGTCCTGCTGGTGACCTTGGTAGTCCAGAGACAAAGTCCATAGTGGTGTGGTCCCATTTCCATTGAGGTATCTCCAGGGATTGAAGGGTTCCTCTTGGTCTTTGGTGCTCAGCCTTCACTTGCTGACATGTAAGGCATTTGGCTACGAAGCTTAGTACATCCTTCTTCATGCCATTCCACCAATAGTGCATTTTTAAATCTTGGTACATCTTTATTCCTCCGAGGTGGACCACAAAGAGTCATTGATGATGTTCCTTCAGGATATCTCTTCTTAGATCCTCGGCATTCGGTACGAAAAGCCTACCTAGGTATGTCAGATATCTGTGTTTGTTGACTACCCAACCTGGATTCGATTCCACCGTGTTAAGGTGCCTCTGAATAAATTCAAACTCCTAGTCATACTTTTGGGCATTCATGATTTGTTGATAAAGATTTGTCATTGCCACGGTTAGACAAAAATAGTTCCCATCTCCCGATTGTGACGGTTGAAGTCAATATTCATTGAGCATTCCCATCATGTTCCACTCCCTTACTGTTATTCCAACTACCGTGCTTTTTATCCTCCGACTAAGGGCGTCAACCACCACATTCGCTTTACCTGGGTGATAGTCTAAAGTGAATTGGTAGTCCTCCAGGTATTTCATCCACTGGCGTTGTCTCATGTTTAGGTCCTTCTGGGTGAATAGGTACATCAGACTTTTGTGGTCCGAGAATAGTTCAAACTGTTCTCCGTAAAGATAGTGCCTCCATAACTTTAGTGCAAATGCCACGGCAGCAAGCTTAAGGTCATAAGTATGATAGTTCTGCTTGTGAGGTTTCAACTGTCTTGACCCATAGGCTACTACTTTTCTGTTTTACATAAGCACGCATCCTAAACCTTTCTTAGACCCGTCGCAATACACTGTAAATCCAACCTCGCTTTCATGTATGATTAGGATAGGAGCGCTAGTCAATCTTTTCTTAAGCTCCTGAAAAACCGTCTCATACTTATCGTCCCATTCAAACGTCACTCCCTTCTGTGTTAACATTGTCATTAGTCGCGCCAATTTAGAGAAATTTTGGACAATCCTTCGATAATATCCAGCTAATCCGAGGAATCTATGAATTTCAAAGACGTTCTTGGGTGGCTTCCAATCCAAAACGGCTCCCACCTTGGCTGGATCCACAACTATCCCCTCTTTAGAAACCACGTGTCCTAGAAAGTTCACTTCACATAACCAAAATTCGTGCTTACTTGCCTTTGCATAGAGTTATGAATCCTTTAGTTTCTGCAAAATAATCCTTAAATGCTGCTCATGTTTTTCCTCAGTCCTCTAATATACCAAGATGTCATCTATAAAAACCACTACAAACTGGTCGAGGTAGGGCTGAAAAAGTCTGTTCATCAAACTCAAGAAAACTCCAGGGGCATTCGTCAATCCAAAAGGCATCACCACGAACTCATAGTGTCCATATCGCGTTTTAAAGGCTGTCTTTGAAATATCTTCCTCTTTAACTCGGAGTTGGTGGTATCCTGAGCATAGATCGATCTTTGAGAACCAAGCTGACCCTCGAAGCTGGTCGAAGAGATTGTCTATACAGGGTAAAGGGTATCAATTTTTTGTCATTACTTTGTTCAACTGACTGTAGTCGATGCAAAGACGTAAGGTTCCATCCTTCTTCTTGGCAAATAATGCTGGTGCTCCCCACGGCGATGTACTTGGATAGATAAAATCCTTACTGAGCAATTCTCGAAGTTGGTCCTTTAATTCTCTTAGCTCGTTAGGAACCATCCAGTGTGCTGTGATCAAAATCGGAGCAGTTTCAGGTTGGAGCTCTATCGAAAACTCGGCCTCATGGTGTGGGGGTAATCCAGGTAGCTCCTCTGGGAATACATCTTCATATTCACACATGACTCGTGATAACTCGGGGGTTGGTGAGATGTTTACACTAGGAAGCAGACAGGTTAATCTTCCTATAAAGTTATTTGATTCACGCTCTTTCGCACTACTCGGGCTTAAGACTTCGCGTCGTTCTCCTTGAATTTGCACAGTAGTGCCATCCTCTACTTGTGCCCATATTTTCTTCTATCGACAATCCATAATAGTGTGATGTCCAAAGAGCCAATCCATTCCCACAATCACGTCGTACCTGTTGAAGTCCATTACTCGTATGTTACAAGTCATAAGGGTGTTGGTTACTCGCAACGTACATGCTTTAAAAACGAAATCTACTCGTGCTAGACTTCCTAAGGGTGTGATAACGCTTAGAGTTTGGTCTAGGACCTCAGGTTCCAAGAACAAAAATTTCATGTAGGCTAAAGATATAAAGGAATGGAATGCTCTAGAATAAAACAGCACTTTCACTAAGGTATTAAATAATACGAGCATACCTTGTATGACCTGGGTGTCTTCCTCCTCCTCTTCCTCTTGCAAGGTAAAGATACGTCCTCCTATAGGCCGGTTCCTATTGTTGTTCCCATTCCTTATCCCATTATTTGAACCTCCCTAGGATTTTTGGGAACAATTTCCCTATTCTTCCTTAGTGGTCCTACTTGACCAGTACTCTCCTTTTTCTGACTCCAAATCCTTTTAGAATCGGCTAAGTCTGTTTCCGCTAATAGGGCTACTTGTACTACTTGAGTGTAAGTCGAAAACTGTAAGTAGATGACTCTAGTTCAGATAGAAGGTTCTAGGCCCCACTCGATCTTTCGTGCCCTTGATTCTTCGTCAGGTATGATGGTCGGGGCGAATCTGCTCAACTTTTCGAAGCGGTTCACGTACTGGGTTACTGACATATATCCTTGTTTTAGCTCCATAAATTCCCTAACTTGTCTCTGTCAAAAGGGAGCTAGGAAGTACTTTTTCAAAAATAATTCTTTAAACTGACTCCAAGTCAGAGCTACCACATCTTGAGTGTTGTCTATCATAGACCACCAGTAGTCGGCTTCTCCTCTCAGTAGGTGCGCTGCTAGAGCTACTCGATTGGCATCGGTCTGCACTCCCATGGAGTTAAATAATTTTTTGATAGCTCTCAGCCATTCTTTAGCTTCTCTTGGTTCTGCTCCTCCCTTGAATGTAAGGGCTTGTTATTTTTTGAGTTCTGATAGGAACCATGTCCTATCTCGGATGTGAGGACGGTTAATGCTGGTGGCAAGCTCACGCAAGACCTAGGCTAATCCTAGCGCTCCTTCGTCCACGGGTCTATCTGCTGTTTGTTGATGGTTAGGTCGTCTACCTACCATCTGAATAAAGAGGAAAGGTGTTATGCCAGGTGAGTCTTCTTTTTAAGGTCTTAATTGTTTCTAGGTTTTAGGATCTCGGGGAGTTAATTTAAGACTTATTCATTTGTATTTCTTACCACTCGAGTTCGAGTACAAGGAGCGATTACAAAGAGCGAGGTACATAACATATAAGGGCCCAACCAGAATAAGTATTGACAAAACCATCGAATTTTGACCACGTAGTCCCACGTTACTTCCAAGTACCATAGCATTTTCATTGTACTTCCACGTACCACACTCCTGAGATTCTCATGCGAGCCTTATCAGTGATGGCGATAGGAACTTTCATGTAGGTCTCTGTTAAAGATGTTACACGAGCTCCTACTTAGCAGTTCTTGTAGCCGGGGTTAATGATCTTCAAAATACATTAAGCGCGGGCACTAGCTGGCATTCTGTGCTTTAACTCCAGGTAGAGATCTACTTCATGACTCGATGATGCGCTGGGTGGTTCCTCTAAGGATGTGCACGATCCGAGTTTCTCAAGAGAGCGTTAAAGTCTAATAACAATCGTCTCTCATTGATCTAGGTCTTAGGAGAGGTGACCTAGGGTGGCGAGTGGTCCAGAGTTTAGCCAAGAATTTCGAATGATGTACTAGACTGCACGATACGTGGCTGGGGTTTAGAGTGGCTTCAGAAAGGTGAACAAGCCCTTTACCGAGATTCAAGAAAAGATTCTCGAATGGTCTAAAAGGTATGTTGGATGAGGTCAAATGGTCATGGTTAAGGCAGTCACCGTTGACAGAAAAATTGAGTGGTTATTTGGGGTACAAATGTAGGTGAAGCAAGAGGAAGATAATGAACAATACTTAAACAAATATGCTCGAAACTAATCTAGTACTATCAGATTCTGATAAAAGAGATGTTAAGTAATGGTAGCTAAACTATATATTTTTCCTGAAGTTACGTCAGCCTAGCGTACTTCAATTCAAGTATCCAAGTCTACTTCCCTACAAAAGAATTCTCAAAAATCACTGTAACATATTGTAGTTTCAGAATCGAGAGAAGATGAACGATTGCAAAGATTTTATCAATGTCGAATGTTCGAAATGGGTATTTAACAAAGAATTGATATCGAGTTCTACGAAAAAAGAGCTAGTTCATGGAGGCTGGCTTGAATCGGAGGAGGATCAAATGCAAATATTGATCATTATTAAGGTGTGAAAACTTGAGGACAAAGGTGTTTTCTAGGATTGAATTTTTGATAGGATTGTCAACGAGACTTGGGTGCATAAGGGTTAACGACGAACGACACTTAATAGTACCGTTGAGGAATGATACACAAAGAATTTCAAGTAAGTACAAAATTTAACAGAAAAGCTTGGGAGTAAACGAGAAAAGAACTTATAAGCATGGGTTTGCAGGGTTCTAACGGTGGCTCTCGAGGTGATACCTAAAAACTTTTCTTAGTGTGTACTCCCATCTAACCCCCTTAAAATAAGACAACTAGTTGTGTGAACCTCTGATCTTCGATCACGATGTTCTTACTTGTCCTTCGCATGTAGATTCCTCGTAGCTTCTGATCCCGGTGATGTCCTAACACGACTCGCTATAAGACTTAGATGCAACAAATTTTAGTTCTTATAATATATAAATAATAATTATAATTAATACAACGCACCCTACAAAGCTTCTACGCAACAGAACGCATGGTTTTTCACAACCCAAGGCCTGAAGGTTCACTAAACCTAGGCTATGATACCAACTGTGACGTCCCGTCCTCCGGGCACGTTGGGACATACATAAATATAGATAAGGAGAATATTATAACCATTCATTCATATTTACATATCATAAATATTACATCATTAAGAGTTCTGAACTGTTCATAAGTACATAACGATTATAATTTTACCATAAAATTTAACAAAATTTACAATACACTCGTAGAAACTGAACCAAAAATAGCAAAAGGTAAAAACCCAATTCTTCAGCTAGCATCATCGGGGTCCGCTGGCTCCTACTACTCACTTAATTCTTCAATTCCGTCTTCTTCTTCGGGGACGACTTTCTCAAGGAACTCATCACACTCACCTATGGCACGAATGCCATGAGCTAAAGCCCAGAAGTAAATTTCCTAAACCTTCTAACAAACTCACAACAAAATATTCTACAATACATATCATATAATACTCAATACAATTTTAAGGTCAAATAGATAGATAATTTAACATTTTTAACAGGGTAAACATATGTAAGAACAATTGTGCAAGTGTGTGATGCAGATGAAGGCAATGCAGTTGCCCATCTCGATTATAAATCAACCAACTAATTTTTTTTTTAGTAGCATCTTTACGTTCCCGTACGTTAGGCTCCCGTACACCAACGTTCCTGATCACGACGGCGTATAGCGAACGTTCGGCTCAAGATGTGGCACGGCTCAGGACATAACACGGCTCATGACATATATGACCCAAGGTCTATCATATCCAACATGATAATCAGAATGGTACCATTACGTTCCCGTACGTTAAGTTCTCATTCGTCAACGTTCTCGATCACAGCAGCGTATAGCGGCTGTTCGGCTCAAGACGTGATACGGTTCAGCACGTAACACGGCTCAGGATGTATATGGCCCAAAGTCTACATATCCTATATAATAACCTAAATGGTACCACTACATTCCCGTACGTTAGGTTACCATTCATCAGCATTCCCGATCACAGCGGCGTATAGCGGCTATTCGGCTCAAGACATGATACGACTCAGGACGTAACACGGCTCAAGACGTATACGGCTCATTGTCAACACCCCCATCAACAAGGACTCTCTAATCATGATATTATTCCAAATCCTCCATCCTTATTCTAAATTCTCTGGGCAATAATTTGTGCACAAAACCCAACCCACGAGATGCCCCAAGTGCAACGCAATGATACTTATGGTATAATAACTCGTATCTTGAAGTACAACTTAACAATAGTTTGGTATGAAACTAAACATGGCATGGTATATAAATATGACGTAGAACATGGTACAACTTGCTAAAGTATCAAGTACAAGTATACGAAACATAATCATAATTTATGCAACATAGAATTGAACCATCGGTGAGAGTTCATTTCATCAAAAGCATCATTTTCATGTACTAATTACCTAAAAATTCATATAAGATTCACACACTCAAGTCTCATAAGTGACACATCATTCGAACACTTAGCCAATTTTAGGTACAAGTTTAATTGCTAGTTTTAAAGTTGCGACAGCGTTTTGAAGTACTTGGACATTGATTTAATTTCTGAACTTTTGACACTAATTAGATAAAAATACTTCCTATAACTTTTATATTTATTACCAAGGTTAGTTCCTAAAGTAAAAAATTTATTTATTTTATTTTAGTAAAAACCCTTCAACATTTTACAAAGAAAATCATAAAAATTAGGCCTCTGTTGACCACGGTTTTAGGGCTATGGACCTGCTTTTCGATGAGGTTCTATTTTAAGGTGTCCTCTACAAGTTTCATGTTTTATGCTAAGGCAATTTATTTGGAAAACGTTTGATAATTTGGTCATTTTATAAAAATGGTTCAGTCAGCCTAAAAAGAGTATGCAGAATGTGATTTTAATAGAGAAAGCTCAAAACCTTTGGGATATCATCCGAGGGTATTTTGGGCTAATTTTTGCTTAGTAATTATTATAATATGTTTGCCACATTTTTAATGTTTACCACTTTTAGATTTGACTTTTAAAAGTTGGTTTTTGGGTCACACAAAAATGTGACACAGAGGTCTGTCAGTCACTGAACCTCAACAGTGACCTTGGGAAGGAATTTGACCTATCAATACTTCATATTCGTGGCTCATTGTTGGTGGAAAGAAAGATAAATATGTTCTCTATAATTTTTATATTTTGACCTAAGCTCAGTTCTCACTCTAAATTAGGGTGTTAAAGTCTGCAACTTAGAGTAGTTAAGATCTGACACTCTTTGGTAAATTTGAGATATTTGGAGTTCTACCCAACTAAATCACTTCAAACTAATTTTTTTTTATAAAAGCTAACTCAAACAGATAGGTCTGGACATAAAAATCACTTTAAGATCATTTTTTTACAATTAGTTATGATATTTTAAAGTTCATGGCAGAAGGTAAGTAAGTCCAGAAAATCAGGTAACTTAGGGTTTTGGTTACTTAGTTTGTGTTGTGTGCATTTTTGATGTGTTTTCTTTGTATGCATGTCATAAAATCATATAAACCAAAACTTCAAAATACACACAAGCCATAAAACTCAAAAATATACACATGCAAGTGCATGCAAAGCTTGTCTAAGCACAAACAGTCCCTAAACCACTCCTACAACGCCTTTTTTTGAGTTATTTTTGTTACTTTCTTTCAGAGTTGCTTATAGAGATGGATTGAAATTTATCTTAGGGGAGAATATCATAGGGTTTTAGAGAGTTTACATACCTTAGAAAGATTAGATAATGGTGGAAGCTAGACTAGGACTTGACTTTAGAAGATCTCATAGCTCCACCTTGGATCCTTCTCCTTCTTTCTCCTTCTCCTTCCTTCTTTTCTCTCCAAGACTTGATGAACACTTAAGATAATATAATTATAGCCTTTATCTCTCTATGTTGCCGAAATACATGAAGGAGACGGGGTGTGTTTGGCCTTTATTTTATAGAAAGGCTTGTAGTGGATCTAATTATGCTAATTTAGATAATTTTAATTTTTTTTAATTTGTGATTGGTTGCATGCTGGGTTGTTCTCTTTTTAAGACATTTTAAAATCTGAATTTTGCAGATGGGAAGAGAGGAATTAAGCTAAGGGACTATTTGGTTGGGTTATGTACTCAAATTTTGCTTTAATTGCTTATTTGATGGTATTTTAGCACTACATTGTTCAAGAAAATATTTTTTAAAATTAATTTGATGCATCTTTTTGGTATTCTAACTTACTAAAATGAATTATTTTAGTGTTATTATTATTATTATTATCATAATTTATAAAAATGTTCATAACAATTAATTGTTTAAATGTAGACAATTTAGCTACTTTAAGTTATTTTGACTAGATGTGACTTTTTAACTTATTTAAGTGTGTAAGAACTTTAATAATGATTTGTTTGCCTTTGTTGGTCTATAATATTATATTATTATGAATATTACTTGTATAAAATGTCTTGGGTCATAATAATGTTTAATTTATACAATTATTTCTCATGTTTTAGCTTAAAAATTATAAAAAGTCACTTTTTGGGCACAAACTCCAATGTGGCCGGCCACTAAGGGTATTTTTGTTATTTTTTAATATTATTTTATCTTTTGTTGCTTAATTATATTTAAATATCTGATTTAGGGTGTCCATGTGTCAAATTTTGAATTTTTAAGATTTTTTACTGTACTAGAGGAAAAATGATCATTTTACCCTAATTATGAAAATTTTTATTTTTAATCTTATATTAGACGTTATTTACTTAATTTAGGATGTTAAGAGTATTTTCTGAGTATTAAAGTTTTGCCTCTGAGTATCTAGTTTTTCAGGAGTTTTCGGGTCGAATTAGGGTTTCAAGTTAAGTTAAGCTTTTCGATCTTTCAGCGACCTATGATCTTGTTAACTAACCGTCACTAAAGTTAAGGTTTGGGTTAAATTGCTAGCACGGGTTGTTGTAATCTAGGTGATTACTATTAGCGTCTGGACCGGGGTGTTACATGAACAGGTTGTGGGTTTCTTGGAAGTTTGTTATGGGGTTGCCTCCATCGTTGGGGTTGATTGTTCTGATTCCTCTATGTGAGACGCGGGCACTCATACCTCCTATGTCTTGGTTGTTGACATTCAAAGCATATCGCAGGTGTTGTAGAGGAATTTCTTGGTTGCCCTTGTCTGTACTCCTGGTTGTACGGCTTCTTATGAATAAACACTCTGTTGGTCCTCACAGACCCTCCAGAGCTGGTACTTTTCTCCTTTTGGTTCCAAATCTTTCTTGAATCAGCCAGATCGATTTCAGCGAGCAAAGTGGCCCAAACTACTTGAGTATATGTAGGGAGCTGTAGGAAAATCACCTTGGTTCGAATAGATGGCTCCAGACCCCACTCAATCTTCCTTGCCTTAGATTCCTCATCAGGTACTAGGGTTGCGGCAAAGCAACTTAACTCCTCGAAACGATTCACGTACAGTGTTACTGTCATCAAACCTTGTTTAAGATCCAAGAACTCGCGAACTTGTGCTTGACGGAAGGGGGCTGGGAAATACTTTTCCAAGAACAAACCCTCAAACTGATCCCAAGCTGCTACGTCCTGTGTGCTGTTGATTAAGGACCACCAATGATCCGCTTCTTCTTCTAGTAGGTGTACTGCCAAGGCTACACGGTCTGCTTCGTCCTAGACTCCCATAGAATTAAACAACTTCTTAATTGCCCTCAATCACTCTTCTGCCTTCCTAGGTTCTGTTCCTCCTCTGAACGTTGGGGCTCACTGTCTACCCATCTTAGATAAGAACCACGCTCGGTCACGTATGATAGGACGGTTGATGCTAGCGGCTAGTTCTGGCAATACTTGGGCTAATCCCAGCACTTCATTGTCTATGATTCCGTTAGCTTATTGGTGATTTGGTCATCTACCAGCCATTCTAAAAAAAAGAGTTATGATCTTGCAAATTATTTCAGTTCTTGATTATTTCTCATGTTTTGGGATCTTGTGGAGTTAATACAGGGTTGCAAAATTGCTTGTAGAGATTTAACATTAACGTTTTCATTTTATCTCAACTCATAACTGGTACAAGATTTTTCAAGTAGTTCACAAAAGATGCATACAACACTTAAACAAAGAGATATACAATACTTACATACTAAGGCCTAAGCAAAGAGATGTGGGTAGAAATGTCGAACAATCGCCTCGCGTTCCCACGTTGCGTCGTATATGTTAAAGCTGCGCCATAGCACCTCGACATACCAAGCATTGGTTGGTCCCATCCTCATCTTATTTGTTATCGCCATCAGAACCTCCTGATATATCTTCGAGTTATCAAAGTCGATGGTTGGGTTAATTGGATCGATGATTCCTCTTTCATCCTTCGGTCTCTAGCGCAGCATCCATTTCGCGGACATCATGTCTCCGAGTCTGGCCTTAAATCCTAGGGGAAAATCTAAACAGTAGAACGTTCTGCTATACCTCTCGAGCACTCATACAGGTCCTACAAAATGGGGAAAGGTCTCTGGTTTCCTCCACAAGCACATCTTGTCTAGGAAAATTTTAGCGTATACCCTTTCTCCCTATACCCTCAATTGTCTTCACGACCAAAGTATATAGCAGTATTGACAGCCTCATCCTCATCAAACTCAGGTGCAGGTGCTTCAAGCTTGTCGTACTGGAAAGCAATGGCTCCTTCTTCTTCGTCCTCATCCTCATCCTCGTCTTCGTCTTCACTATCCGCATCGTAATTGGCCTCAGCCTCACCTTCCCCAGCTTTCTCGGCCTCTTCTTCTTCATCACCCTGCCACACTCCTGGGAAAAACCACACTAAAGGGACAACTTCAATCGGTTCTTGTTCCTCTACGGGCACCTCTTTTGGATCTGAATCCTCGGGGTCCTGCGCCTGCCATTGCTCTCCTGCTGGTTCGGCGTTAGATGCCATCCTAAAAGAAAGGAAAACTTAAGGTAAGGGTTTTAAATTGTTAAAATTATAAGTGTTAAGTTAATAATATAGACTTTCTACAGAGAATCTATGCTACAGAACTCGCGGTCTCCCGTAACCCAAGGCCTGAAGATTCATTAAACCTAAGCTCTAATACCAACTGTGACGCCCCGTCTTCCGGACACGTCGGAACATACATAAATATGAACAAAGGGATATACTAGCCATACATTCATATTTACATATGATAGTTATTACATTATAAATGAGTTCTGAACTGTCCAAAATTACAAAACTAATACAGTTTCACCGAGAAAATTCAAAACAAATCGCTAAGCATGGGAAAAACTGCAAGTAAGAACAAAAGTAGAGATCTTGATTCCTCAGAATGCATCAGTGGGATCCATGTGTTCTAGGAATTTTTCACAACACATACCATATAACACCCAATCCAGTTTATAGTCAAGGAGATAGACAAATTTATGGCAGGATAGCAGACAAGTCAATAAGCATATGCATACGAGATGCCGTGTATGAAATGCAGATGCCCATCCCAACATGCACCTAGATTATATAACTATTCGCAACGAGGTGAAGTGGTTACTATTCTCGGTGTGGAATCCTTGTTATAATCTATCCTCGCCTCGTTGCAAATAGTAACCACTTCACCGAGCGTCAGGCCACAGCTGTTTTACTCAATGGCCACGGCGTGGGGTGACCAATAACATCTTTATTCCAAATCTTGGCAAAAATTATATGCGCACAAAACCCACCTTAAGAACAAGAATGTTCGTTTGGCATCAACCCAAAGTCTAAATCATCAAACCATAATGCTAGTAACGAACCCATGGTGCCTAACAATATCCATAAATCATTTCAAACACCGGGAACGCACCTAGGGTGTACAAGCCACAATCATTTTAAATACTGGGGACGCACCCATAGTGTGTAAACCAAAATATTTTTAAAAATGGTAACCAGAAACGCCCTAGACTTAGAATCAAGAACGATGATCTCAACACAGCCCATCCCAACAATGGTTTGCACATATGGACTGCAACATGCTAGGATGCAAATGAAAATACTCATAATATGTACCATTGATCTCAAGTACAACAATTTATAGCATGGCATTAACATGGCAAGATTTATGGTACAACATGCAAAGTATAAGGTAGAAGTATGTGAATAGCATGCGACAATTCTCAAGAAAATGATTCAATTATGATAGCATGGGTTCTAAATCATCATACATTCACTTAGAAACATTAATCGACTAATTCAAATCAATCATCATACAAAAACTCGGATCTCACAACAAGGTACTCACACATACACTTAGCAAATTTTAAGGTCAAAAGTCAAGTATTAAATTAAAAGGGCCGACAAGATTTTGGGGTATTTGAACATGGAATCAAGCTGTAATATTTATATACCATTTAGATAAAAATATTTTCTACAACTCTCATGTTTAACACCAAGGCCAAAACCTAAGGAAAATGGGTGAACAAAACATCATAAGCAAAAACGGTTCAGCACTTTTCTTAAAATTTTACCAAAAACATGCTTCTATTGGTCTCGATTTTGGGGTATCATATCAAGTCCAAATGAGCCCATATTTTAGTATGTTCTAGATCAACAAGTCCCCTACAAGTTTCACGTTTATAGCTAATGGTAGTTGTTTGAAACAAGTTAGACATTTTGGCCATTTTAAAAAGTAGGTTCTGTCATCTGCCAAAATTCAGCAGATCCGATTTTGGACAGAGGGTTTGAAATAGTTTTGGGATATCATCCTGAGTCTTTAAGGTATGATTTTTGGGAATAAAGTAATTCAATATGTTAGCTACAATATTCATGTAGACTACCTTTGGAATAAGTCACTAAAAATAGGGGTTTTGAGCTATATAAAAATACGTAACAGAATATTTCTTGGGGGCTGAAACTCAACGGATAATTTCAAAGGGGTTTTAACCTCTCAAGATTCAATATTTTGTTCTCATATGTGGTGGGTAGATAGATATACATGTTATCAACAACTTTTATGTTTTGACCAAAGTTTGGATGTCATTTTAAAATAGGATTTCCATGTCAGTAGTATTGACTAGTCAAAGAATGACACACTTTGGTAAAATTGCAATATCTTGAATTCTAGTCATGAAAATGAGTTAAAACCAACTTTGGTTGAACGATAACACAAAAATATAAATCTAGACATAAAGAACATGCTTAGATCAATTTTTCACATTGAGTTATGGCATTTTAAATTCAGGGAAAAAACATCAAAGCTCTCATAAATTAAGCCTCATAGGGTTTAAGTTTTCTACTTATGTCATGTCAAGTTTTTGTTTCATTTCTTTGCATGCTTGTGTTTTAGACCTTAATATCAAGACTCCAGAACACTTAGCAGTCATCAAACTCAAAGATAATAACACACAATAACATCTCATATCATTCATAAACATAACAGCCCCTAATTTCCAACGATGATGCCTATTCGATTTGATTTCTGTTCTTGGTTTTTAAAGTGTTTAAAGGGATGTGTTGGGGGATATTTTGAGGGATCTTAGATAGAAGGTCTAGAGATTTTAATTACTTATTTTGAGAGATCAAAGAAGGGTAGAGGGTTGATTTGGACTTAGCTTTCGAAAATCTCCTCAGTTTCTTCCTTTTTCTTCCTCAAACTCACCTTAACTCTCAAGATCAAAGTGTTTCTAGTTCCTCCCCCTCACTTGGCCGAAAATATTATATGGATAAGAGGGTATTTGGCTCTCTTTATATCGGCAAAGCTAGGGGACATGTGGGGGACAAAAAGTACCAAAAATGATCCTTTTTCTTCATTTTCATAAATGTTACTTGAGTTTGATTTAAGTTGATTTAATTTTTTTGTGGGCTAAATTTAGATATGGGGAAGCTAAATGTAGCTAGGGTTCAGTTTGGGGGATAAAAATTTGATCCCCCATCAATCAAGGGATTTTTCTCGATATTTGTACCCATATTGTGCAAAAAAATACATTAAAAGTTATTTTGATGTATCTTTTTGTCTTTTTCTACTGAGACTTATTATTTTAATATTTATGAAAAATATAGTATTTTCATGTATTTTCATAGTTTTCAGAGCAATTGATTAAATAAATGTAGTCTTTTAAGTCAAATTAAACTATTTTGATAATGTATGACTTTTTGACTTATCTTGTTGTGTATGAACTTTAATAATAATTTATTTACTTTTGTTGACCTATAACACTATATTATTATATATATTACTTGTTCAACAAGTATTGGATCAGCATTATGCTTAATTTAATACCTTTCTCATCATTTTAAGCTAAAAAGAAAGTAAAAAGTCACTTTTTTGCACACTTCCCAAGGTGGTCGCCCACTTAGGGGTATTTTTGGCATTTTTAATATTATTTTGTCTTTTACTATTTCATTGTACTTAAATCCTTAATTTAGGATATCCATATGTCAAAATTTGTGTTTTTAAGACTTTTTGTTGTACTATGAGCAAAACGGTTATTTTACCCTTTTTATGAGAATTTTTTATTTTTTATTCATTATTTTATGATATTTACTTCATTTAGAATGTTATGAGACTCTCCGGGTGCTAAGGTTTTGTTGCTTGTGTTTTGGACCTTATAGGGTTTTTGGGCCGAACTTAGAGTTTTCGGTTCGAGTTAGGATTTTGAACCTCTTCCGTATTGAATGGCCTCGTGAACTATCTGTCACTAATACTAGAGTCTGAGCAGAGTCGTTACAACCCACTTTGATACCACGTTGCTGCCCTGCTGATGCCAACAACGCTATCACGAAGCTAACATGATGCCCATCCACGAGCAACAACACAAACATTCAACTCTAGAAAGAAGCTCACTTAACTCACCTAGAATGCCAAAGAATGTATTTTATCTCAACCTTCATCTCACTCTAGAGAAACACTAGGTGATACGCCATTGTCCCTGACAAGGTTCCACACAACCAAAAACTAATCCGGTATCAAAGCCACAAAGTCACCTATCCCCAATGAGTCACTTGACCAAACATGTTACATGGAAAGAACATCTCGTAGGTATCCAATAACCTACACAAACCCAATCATGTCTCTGGTGCAACCACACATTACTACACATCTCAACATCTCGCTATCTAATCACTAATACCAAGGCTACAGATCAACCTCAAATCATACATGATCGTCTTCATCCGAAAAAGAAATATAATGACTGTCATCCGACATCTACCCCAAACCCATAACACATATATTATTCCCTAGAGTCCACAATAGCAGAATACTCAAACCCAAGACTTGCACCTTACACTTAGCAATTTCCTCATATACAGAACTCATCGCAGCCCTTCCATTGTCAACCAAAGAATCGCGTCGATTCAAACAAGCTACGCTAACCAAGGCTTTTCAAACATCGAATCCTTCCTGACTTATACCTTACCATACTCTCGGGATCACCATCCGAACAACGGTTACACTGAAGCACAACACTACCATAGCCGATAATCACTCCTCGACTCTAAGAACTCTGAACAATTCAAAGCCCCAAACAGAACATAAAGCCAGACTCTCAAAAGTCTACCAGAAACCAACCATGTGAATATCACCGCCATATGGTTCCTATAAAATTTTCTCTCTGCCAAGAGCTAAAAGTACAACCATATGCACACAACCCAGAACAAGCTGCACACAACAGTTAATGATTCTCAGGTGATCACTGTAGAAAAGGCCTCTACGTCTCAACACTAGCTCTGTTGTCAACAAGGATAAGCACAAGCATTCTTGGTCCACCAACCCGACCTCACAGGGTACACAACCCAAATGGTTCAACCATCACACATAACAAGCCTTACTCTGACTAGGTTACCATAACCCCCATCATGGAATTCTTTACAGTCTCTAACCGCAAGAGCAATCGAATCCCAAGTCACACACAGACACTTAGCATCCACGAAAGCACGTAGCCATGAACCACACATTGAAACCACGAAGAATCCGTCTTACAATCACCGATCACAGCAATACAAATCTCCAAGGCACACTCAAAGGACCTCAACACCGATATAGATACAAGATCCATAGAGATTTCACTATCTCAAAACACAACCAAATTTAAATTAATCCTGATCCCGGTATCTACATCCAACAAAGATGAAACAGCTCGTACTAGACGACCATCTACAAGGAAACTCTCTCTCCGTTCAGAGAACAGAAAAGAGTCAACAAGAAACCATGACCCATTCCCAGCGTACTTTTAGTATTCATCAACACTTTGCCCCCAAAGAACCCGATAATCTTCCTTGAGGTCACATCGACCATAGCCACACAACTGCTGTCAACCCCAGTCACGATACTCTGATCGTCCACTACACTAGGCTCTCAACTCTCAGACCTCATTCGCATACGCACGAACACCATCAATCCTCATACCTTGTATAACACATCTCATAGGACTACAAGCTCATCACCAATTCTACACGGAGACACATGTCAACATACCCACTACGCCAGGACCTCACTTCACAAGGTTGCGCTTACTCACCTAACTCCTGCTAGGAAAACCACAACCACGTCACAGCCTTGAGCCCACCATCCAAACAACTCGCATAGATTGCGCGCAGCACTAAACAAAGAAAATTTAATCTTGAGATCTTTCATCCAGAGTTACTAATAACTCCCACAACCATGCAGACACCTCCAGCACTTTCGCTCTCAAAGCACAGATCAATCACAGGCATCTTAACCCACAATTTCTCACCTATCGCCCCAGGCCAGCCAAATCACACGGTATATTATTGAACCTTATTACTCCACATTTCGTTCCCATGGGCAAACAACATACCCAACTCTGAACCTAAAATAGAACACAAATAACCTCCAGACATATCACACTCAAAATACACAGTCTCAGCACTAAGCCAACCACACCATCGACCCATCTACAGTCCTTTCAAACCTCGTGCACCAAGTACGATTCCCAAACACGATCTCCTAATCACTAGGATAACGACCAAACCATGGACCGACGTTCTTGTAGGAATCCCACAGAACTGAACTCGTCACATGTTAGAACTGTGACCTAAACCCTTTATACATTCCAACACCGTCGTGACCCGTGCTTATTCTAGCACATCTGCATCTCATACTCGTCCCCATATTCTCGAGCTTACTTACTTGTAACCCAATTCTCAAACCTCAATAAGGTATACAACATCAAAGTCATCAGACACTACTCAAACTACCAACGACACCCTGCTAACAGGGAATATTCCCAGAACCACTCACGTTCTGTTATCTTAACATACACCCGGCCAAGGATCACTACGCTCTCATTTACTATGTTCCCGTTTATACTCTATCTTGAGTACACGGCTCATAACATAGCATGGCTCACGACGTACCTAATCTATCACACAGTCACAACCACATAAAGTAAACCTCAATCGAAAGGGATCATCACCATCTATAAATCTAGTCATAGCAACTAATTTCCTAGGGTCTCTAACACCCCATCACCCCTACTCATAGGGCCATTCATAACACGACTCCAACTTTTAGTAACATACTCTCAAGAGGATCCATCTACCAGAACCATGCCACTGACCATGCTTTACTACACCCGAACAAAACTCTGCTCATACTAACACTCAACAATTCACCAATTACGGCCGACCTCACGCGGCTAAACCCAACTCACTGATGAGTTCCACTACGCCCCAAGCGATCGACACTCAGCCCAACACCTTGCCTTTCAGCAACCAACTGCAACTGAGTCACACATCCTAGACCCAAACCATGGTCGTACCCTCTCCAAGGTTACACAGTTCATATATAAAGGACATATAGAACACCACAACCTATCATATTATTTTTAACACGTATCACATAATCATGCTAACACATAGCCAAAAAGATTATGCAAACATACCACACAGACCGAGGAGAACCGATAAGAATGATGCGTCACTTTGGATAACTTACTCAGATTCTCTGCTAAAAAAACACGTTAGCTACACGCATTTCTAATTCGGCTTCCAAGTTCGTTATTCCAAATACCCAAAGAAAAGACTAATTAATCCTAAGCTCCAACCTTCATACTCACGTATACACAACAAGCTATCATGCTAGCTCAGCAAGATAACATGTTCACGTTATAAACACACTTAAACATAAACACACTTAAAAAAACAAGCTTGTAGCTCGACTATGAAAACATTTCAAATAATTATACATTAATCATGTATAAAAAGATCTACTGGCCATCTGCCACATCATCTATTAATCATGGAGATCAATCAAAAACATTTTCAAAAATGTTTTCACCATTTCTTTCAATCCGTTTCAAATCTAACACTCAACCTCGAGGATTAGCTCCAAACCTCCACAACACAGTTTTCAACACTTTCCACAAATCCTCCATTTTCAAAATTATTTTCTTGAAAACCACGGACATCCACAAGTTCAAATCATGTAATAAACCAATAAAAGTACAAAACATGCTTTTTATCCGAACAAACATGGTTTAAACATTAAATATGACATTTAAAGCATTTACAACTGATAGAAAAGTGTATAACTGCACGTAGCACCCTTTAAAGACAATATAGTTTAGGATCCTACCTCGTTGAGCTAAAAGCTCAACGCCTCAAAAAACGAACCTCGATGAAACGCGATTCCGTCCAAATAGATGAGAAGCCCCCGGCATAGATACCCAGGTATCCACTGTCAAATTGCTGAAAACTGAGCCCTATGCCCAACAAAATCTAAAGAAAAGGCAGAGATTTTATGTGGGAAAAGAACCAGATCTGAAAATATCTCAAAATATCTTCCAAACGTCTGATATTTATAGACCACAGCCAAATTCAGGGGTTCAATCGACTGAACATCTTCCTTCGATCGACTGACGAAGGCTACTGGAAAGTCAAAAATTCTCCATTGCCACAGTTCAATCGACTGAACACCATACTATCCGATCAGTTAACTGGACTTACACCCTCAATTGACTGGATTGCTATTGGAATTTCTCAAACCGTTTCCAGTGTCCAAACATAGGTCCAAACATGCACCTAAAACATCACTGAAGTCAAATGTTAATTTCAACTCCATCAACACTTAAATCATTCCAAAAATAAAACAAGTCGGGGTCTCACAATATATATTTAAAACTCGGACCTAATGGAATAGTTAACAAATTAGTAGGACTTAACTCTAGAGAACTACTAAAAATAGGAGTTCTCACTAATTAACACAATTAATAAAATAATTTTGGGTAAATTGCACTAACCTCCCCTCTGGTTTCTGACAAAAATAGAAACCTCCCGTATAGTTTTCGAAATATCACTAACCTCCCCTCAGGTTTAATTTTTGTATCAAATTAGTCCAATCGTTAAAATTTCTAACAAAAACCACCAAAATCACCCCAAAATCACTGCTGCCCCAAATCCACCGCTGCCCCAAACCGTCGCCCCAAACCCACCAAAAACCACCAAGGAAGAGGGACGGAAAGAGAGAGCGGAGAGAGGAGAGAGAGGGAGGGAGAGAGGGTAGAGAGCAGAGAGATGGAAGTGGGGAGAGAGAGAGAGACGACAGAGACCATCGGTGGCGCTTGCGGTGACCGGCGGTGGTGGTCAGCAATGAGGGGTTAGTCGGCGGTGGTGGCATACGACGTGGTGGCGTCCCTCTTTCTCTACTCTCTCTCCCTTATGGTAGAGAGCCAACACCCACCGCTGCTCTGTCCATTAGCCTCCACCACCGCCGTTGATGCCGGCGCCATCACCTCGCCCGCAGCCGGTGCCACTCCCAGTCACCACCGCTGGTCCCCTCTCTCTCCCCATTTCTATCTCCCTCTCTATGCCTCGGTATATCTCTCTATCTCCCTATCTCCCCTTCTCTCTCCCTCCCCCATCTCTTTGTGCATCTCCCTTCTCTCTCTCCATCTCTCCATCTCTCCATCTCTCTCTCTACTCTCTGCCCTCTCTCTCTCCCTCTACTCTCTCTCCTCTCTCTACTCTCTCTCTCTTCGTCCCTCTTTCTTGATGGTTTTGGGTGGCGGTAGTAGTTTTGAGGTGATTTTGGTAGATTTTGTTAGAAATTTTAACGGTTGGACAAATTTGATGCAAAAATTAAATCTAATAGGAGATTAGTGACATTTTAAAAATCACAGGGAACGTTCCTATTTTTGTCAGAAATCAGAATGGAGGTCAGTGTAATTTACCCAATAATTATCTATTACATTATAGCAGAATACCATCATTTCTATAATCTCAAAATCTCTATCTAATATTTTTTTTTTTAAATGAGTTTTTCAATTTTCTAATTTTAACACTAACACATGTTTTTGGTAAGATATTTAATTTTTTTAAGAATCAAAATGTTCCCTTAAAAGGGTGTCAAAGTATTTCAAATTAGAAAATATATATACTATATATGAATTTATATCCTTTTTAATGCACAAGGCTTAAATTATACACATTATTTTTACAAATGTCCCAACAAATTGGCTTAAAAGTATGTCTTACCATCTCAAATTAGAAAACATATATTTCAAATCAATTTATTCTATTTTATTACATGCCACTTTAAAATATTTGACATATATATGTCAAGACTAATTATTGTCTTAAATTGTTCAGAAATTCATAAATTTTTCAGTGCACATGAAATAATTTGCTCTCTTTACCATATCAAAATAGTAAATATAATTAATGGAATTCAAATTAATCCTACAGTTTCATCTACAATTTAGTGACATAAACTTATAAAAAGATTCCCATCAAATCTCGATCAATTCTTATAATTGAAGAATTTCTTGAATTTATGAGAAACACTTTCTTAAAATTTTATAATACTAATAAAATAATAATATATTTACCCTCGTATAGCATGAATTTACTACTATGTTAGTACATTATTCCTTTTTCAATGCACATTTACCAATCAAAATAAAATTATTTTAAATTTTATTGATTTACATTAGGCATAATTTAAATATTAATATTTTTATACTATTAGATAAAATTCATATGATAGTCAATGCACACAAAATTCACATAAAATTCGTAAACATCTCACTACTCAATTCTCATGGTTAATTATATATAGCCTTTTTATATAAATACTTTGGTCGACTATACCTAAAAAATCATATTATCTCAAGACACTTAATTCATTCTTGTAATTTAATAATACTAAATATTTTACACAAAGTTGTACAATAAAAAATTAGTAAAACATGTAGAAGGAAAAAATATCCACTAATTCACTAATTTGTGGCGATCGTATTAAAAAACTATCAAAAAGTAAAATAAATTGTCAAACCTCAAAACTCAGGTCACGCGAACTATCCAAGAAAAATACATTTCGAGATACCAAGATTCATCAAAACTACTCGAGCCCAAACGGATCCAAGAACATAAATGAAAACGAGCTTAAAACCTTTGAAAAATGCACTTTTAAAAGTTTATTTTATGTAAAAAAATAGCCTGAAAGAGTAAGGTCACGGTCGCCAAGAGTCAAGCATTAAAACAAACAAACAAAATTTTTAGAGAATTGCCCAGACCGATCGATCAGTTTGACCGATCGAGTGGTCTTTAAAAGTTCACTATTTTTTTCACGCTTGTGAAACAACTGAGACTTACACAAGACCGCTCGATAGAAAAATCGATCGGTCTATCGAGCAATCTGGCTCTAGACCACTTTTTAAAAACCCAACTTTTTACTCTCAACACTTAACCATTTTCTAACATTTTTTAAAGCTTTCAAGGCACAACCAAGCCATCTGAAGCATGCTAAAATAAGGTTCGAAATCCCCCCTCGAGGCAAGAGAGTTGATATAAAGCATAAAATCAACCGAAAACTATAACCATTTCATACAATTATGAAAAC
Organism: Heliamphora exappendiculata; assembly: GCA_034768845.1. NCBI lineage: Eukaryota > Viridiplantae > Streptophyta > Magnoliopsida > Ericales > Sarraceniaceae > Heliamphora > Heliamphora exappendiculata. Next base: position 14,511 of record JAOTRH010182176.1, on the reverse strand, counting down.
CTACTACCAACCCAAGGTTCCTCTCATATGCATACAACATACATGCATTAATAATAAGGCTTTAAAGCTTACAAAACATATGCTTTAAGTCCAAAACATGGGACGTCATTTACATGATTCAACAATAACAAAAACTAAGAAATTTAGTCTTCTGCCACCTCTGGGGCTCCTCTAGATCAATCCATGTGATCAAATTCACCTGAAAGTTCTTAAATCCCACAACGTGAACTGAAACCCAATAAGAATAAACTAGCATAAATTAAAAGCATAACATGCAATCACGAATTATATGAACAACTCAATGACACAAGTCTCAAAATGGTTTTTCATCCTTAAAATCACAAGTTTTTAGATAATTTCATAACATCCAACAGTTTCATAAACATAAACAACACGTTATTTTCCAACCAGATTTGCACAACCCACAATGATTCCTATATACTAACTCTGTCGCGCCGAGGACAAAGGTAACAACTATAGACTCTCGCCCATTAGTCTAGGTCAAAGGCATCCAATGAGCCACTAGGTAATAACAAGTTCTATATGAAGTTACAATAACAAACGCCTCCCACTAGGACAACCACTTTATTTATGGGAATTAACCTGAAGGAATGACACACCTACTTACGTAAAGTTTTTAAGACTTTCACCAAGGAGCAATGGAAGCCCACGTACACATATTATTTATGACACGTCTATAGAATCATGAAAAAGGCACATAACTCAACTACGAGCACGTTTGTAAATACACACAGCCATGTATAACCGTCCAACGACATCCATCCACGTCATTCATAAAACCATGGAAATTGAACAACATTTTCAAAATGTTTTCAGTATTTCAATCGAATCGTTTAAAAATTATAGCTCAATCCCAATGGTTAGTTCCAAACCTCCAAAACCATATTTTCATAACATATACTCAAACCCTTCCGATTTTCTAAACTCATCCTTTCGAAAACCACATATTTCAACAACCATGGACACACACATCTACCAACTTTGTAATAAACCACAAAAATGCATAACATGCTTTTTATTCCAACCAAACAAGGTTTAAACACAAAGTTAAACGTTTACAGCATTTTAAAACGGTAAAAACGAGTATAAATCACATGTAACACCCCTTTTAAGCAAGATAGTCTATAATCCTACCACCAAGAGTTAAAAACTCGATGCTTTAAACACCGGTGAGAAATTGAAGTTACCAAAATGAGATTTCGTTCGAATAAATGCGAAACCCATGGCACAAATAACAAGGATCGACTATCCTAATGCCAAGAACAGAGCCCGAAGCAAGCAAAAAGCTAGAAAGAAGGCAGAGGGTCTGGTATATCTCCAAACAAGGAATAGAGGAAGCTTGTTAAGAAAGTTTTGGTTCAAAACCCAAGGCCACTATGTAACACCCCAGTACAGACCCTAGTTGTAATACCCAGCTTATAACAACCTGTGTAGTGATCCATCCGAAACCCTAGTATTAGCGACAATAAGCCGATAAGATCTTAGGTCACTAGAAGATTGAAAAACTATAACTCAACCCAAAACCCTTATTTGACTCGAAAATTCTAAAAAGACCAGATACTCAAAGGTAAAACTCTAATACTCAGAGAAGACTCTTAACATCCTAAATTAAGTAAATAACATGAAATATAAGATAAAATTTAAAAATTCTCACAATTATGGTAAAATTATTATTTTGTCCCTAGTACAGCAAAAAGTCTTAAAAATTTAAAATTTAACACACGGACACCCAAAATCAGATATCTATATACAATTAATTAATAAAAGACAAGATAACAACAAAAATGATCAAATTACCATTGCATGGCTGGCCACCTAGGGAATTGTACTCAAAAAGCTATTTTTTGCCTTTTTAAGCTTAAAAATGAGAAAATGGTGTATGAATTAAGTATTTTTTTATCTACTACTTTTTATACAGGTAATATACATAATAATAAAATAATATAAGTCAAAAAAAAGTAAACAAATCATTATTTAAAGTCTCTATACAATAAATAAGTCATAAAAGTCAATTCTTGTCGAACTAGCTTAAATTAACTTAAAAGTCTATGCATATTTAATTAATTACTATCAAAATTATGATAAATCATAGAAAGACTAAATTAACTATAAACACATTAATATAATAAGTTTTAGTAGATTAAGATACCAAAAAGATACATAAAATTAATATTTTATGCATTTTCTTGCACAAAATGGTACCAAAATATAATTTAAACCTCATATTAATGCAAAATCAGCTTTTGCACTTCCCCAAACAATCCCAGCTGAAACCCCACTGCCATGATCTGAATATGTATCTCTCAAAAAGAGCATAGCCACCCCATGCAGCCAATCAAATTTATGAAATTTCAAATTAAAACTTATACACAATAATTATTTTCTATTACAATTTTTACTATAAAATAAGACCCAAACCACCCCTTCTATTCTCCATGTTCGGCCCAGAGAGCAAGAGAGAAAGAGACCAAAAAAAATTTTAAGTGTTTTCAAGAGAAGGAGAAGGAGGAGGATTCAATAATAAAGGTCTTTGAAGACCAAGGATAAGTTAAAACCAAGTTTTCTAACCTTTTCCTACACTTAGAGCATCAAAAACAAATAAGTAAATCTCCTAAAATCTTCTGATATTCTCTCATAAGATAACTCTTAATCCATCTCTATAATCAATCATAAGGAAAAGAAACAAGAATTAACTCAAAAAGGCATCATAGGTGTAAGTAGTGGACTATTAGTGTAAGATAGAATTTTGCATGTTCTTGCAAGTAAATATTTACTAGTTTTATGGCTTGAATATGTTCTAGAGTTTTGATTTGTATGATTATATGACATGCATGTAAGAAAATACATCAAAAATGAACACAACATGAGCTAAACTATCAAAACCTTAGATAACTTGATTTTCTGGGCATACCAACATTCTGCCATGAACTTTAAAACATCATAACTAATTATAAATATGATCTAAATGTAATTTTTACATCCAGGCCTATATTTTTAAGTTCTTTTTCATACAAATTTATTTTGAAGTGATTTCGTTGGGTAGAACTTCAGATATACCTATTTATCAAAGAGTGTCAGATTTTGACCACTTGGCGTTGTAGACCTAAAAATCCTAAGTTAGAATGAGAACCGAGCTTGGATCAAAACATGAAAATTGTAGACGATATGTTTATCTTACTGTCCACCAAAATTAAGCCAAAATATGAAGTCTTCATAGGTCAAAACCCTTCCCAAAGTTACTATTGTAATTCAGTGGCTGACAGAACTCTCTCTCACCTTTTTGTGAGACCAAAAACCTAAGTTTTTAATGACCAAATCCAAACATGGTAAACATACAAAATGTAACTAATATATTAAACTAAATACTGAGTAAACATCAGCCCAAAATACCCTCAAATGAACCCCCAAAGGTTTCAAGCATTTTCTGTTAAAAACCTATTCTTTAGACCTTTTTAAGCTGACTAAACCCACCTTATAAATTGGCCAAAAACACCAATTTGTTCCAAACAATTTGCCCTAGAACAAAACATAAAACTTGTAGAGAACACCTTAAATTAAAACCTCCCCAAAAATCAGACTCATATCCCTTGAATTGATGCCCCAAAATCGTGGCCACCAGATGATTAAATTATGCACTTTTCTCTATAAAGTGCTGAATGATTTTTACTTAAATAAAGTAAATGACCCTTTTGTCCGAGGATCTGACCTTAGTATTAAATATGAAAGTTGTAAAAAATATTTTTATTTAATTAGTGTTCAAAAATTAAAAATTAAATCCATACCTAGGTACCTTAAAGCACTGCTGTAATTTTAAATTTGATAATTAAACACTTACTTAAATTTGGCTTAGTGCTTAAGTGGCATGTTACTTTATGAAACTTGAACATTTGGACTTTACTTGATTTATGTGAGTGGTTGGTATATGAAATTAAGAATTTGATGATTAAAAATCATGCCAATAGGTTGGATTCATATCACTTGAATTATAGCTTATGCTTCGTATACTTGTACTCTACACGTTAGGGAGTTGTACCTCATACTTTAAAGACTTGTACTTTACGCTATGTTGGTTTGTGCGTCAAGCCATGTTTAGTTTTATACCACGCTATTGTTAAAGATACAAGTTGTTGTACCATAATTATCATTGCATTGCACTTGGGGCATCTTGTGGGTTGCATCCTGTACATTGATTTTTGGTTATTTCGTATCTTGGTCTTATTTATGGAAATTTGATTTTCGATGCTCCTTAAGTTATGGTTAGATTATAGAAGTGGTGTTGACAATGGGCCATATACGTCTTGAGCCGTGTTACGTCTTGAGCCAAACAGTCGCTATACGCCGATGTGATCGGGAACGCTGATGAACGGGAACCTAACGTATGGGAACGTAGTGGTACCATTCGAGTTATTATATTAGATATGTTGACTTTGGACCACGTACGCCTTGAGCCGTGTTACGTCTTGAGCCGTATCATGTCTTGAGCCAAACAATCGCTATATGCCACTATGTTCGGGAACGCTGATGTATGGGAACCTAATGGTGCCATTCTAATTATCGTGTTAGGAATGATCAACTTTGGGTCATATACGTCCTGAGCTGTGTTATGTCCTGAGCCGTGCCACGTCTTGAGCGGAACGTTCGCTATACGCCGTCATGATCGGGGATGTTGGTGTACAGGAGCCTAACGCATGGGAACGTAATGGTGTTACTCAAAAAAAAATTCATTGGTTGATTTATAATCTAGTCAGGTAATTGCATTGCATTCATTTGCATCACGCACTTGGACAATTGTTCTTATATATGCTTACCTTGTTGAAAATGTTAAATTGTCTATCTATTTGGTCTTTAAATTGTATTGGGTATTATACGATATGTATTGTATGATATTTTGTTGTGAGTTTGTTAGACTGTTTAGAGAATTTGCTTCTGAGCTTTGGCTCATGAAATTCGTGCCACAGGTGAGTGTGGTGAGTTCTTTGAGAAAGTCGCCCCCTAAGAAGAAAACGAAATTAAAGAACAGAGTAAGTGGCAGGATCCATTGGATCCCGACAATGCTAGCTAAATAATTGGGTTTTTACTTTTTGTTCTTTCTGTTCAGTTTCCATGGGCGTATTGTAATCTTGTTAAATTTTCTGGTGAAATTGTAATCGTTATGTACTTGTGAACAGTTTAAAACTCTTAATAATGTAATATTTATGATATCTAAATATGAATGAATGGCTAGAATATCCTCCTTATCTATACTTATGTATGTCCCGACGTGCCCAGAGGATGGGACGTCACACACTAACTACCATAAATAACCCAAGTAAACAAATCGAACGAGCAGTCCTGCCCAAAAAAGTTCTCCAACTTTCTACAACGCGCCTAACAAAATCAGGATTGAAAGCAACATGCACTCTAAGCCAAGCCATGCAGAAAACACATAGAAACATACTTTTCTATAATGATTAAAACGATAACTAACATGTTACATATATACATAACAAAATAAAAAGAAACCAGGTCTAACAACTTTTTCCCTTAAGGAATTTCACTCCTGAAATTCAACACTGGAACTTAAACCAACTACCTTATCGTTAACTACCAATAATCTAAACTCTGCAACACTTCACAACGCCAACGCAGCTCATCCCCCAAGAGTGACGTCCCACGACACAATCATGTTTTCGAAAGATAAACATCCATACTGATTGCTTCCGCAAACAACGTCTCACTTACGCTATGGTCATCCACACGTCTTTAGACCAAGATCAAACTCACACCACCAAGGCATCGAAGCACAACCCCATCAAACACGACCAACTTATGCGACTTAACGTATAGTACAAAGCTAATCCACAATCAAAACTGTCCCAAACACTCTCCACTTCATATCGCAAGGACTACTACCCTCGTTTGTAGTCACACCCCAAAACCCGAGCTACATGAACCACACAAGAAATCAGTTTTAAGAAACCAAAACCCACCAAAACTACTTGAATCAAAACGATTTAAAATATAGATGTATAACCAGTTCAAAACCTTTAAGAGACGCACAACTGAGGGTTTATTTTCAATAAAAGAGTAACCCAAAAAAATGAGGTCTAGGTCCCGAGAGCCAATCCTTTAAGACGAAACACAAGATTTTCAAAAACATGCCCAAATCGATCGATCTGTTAAAAGACCGATCGATCGGTCTTTGACAGTTCGCAGCTCTCACACCCCTATCAAAGAACCGAGGCATGCAAAAGTCTGATCGATAAATCGATCGATCGGTCTATCGATCTGTTTGGCCCTATACAGATTTTCAAAAGGTAAACTTTGATACTCAACACTTATAATATTTTCATGCTTTTTCAACACATACAAGGAAAAATAGAATAGCTTTAAAAATGCCAAAAACTTTATCCAAACCCTCCCTCAAGGTGCATAAGTTGAAATTAAACAATAGACCAAACGAAAACCATCATAAAACATTGAGATCGCTCAACCCAAAACCCATTTTAAACCATAGAACATTAAGTTCAACCATACCAAGGTTCCTCTCACATGTATGAGCATACATGCATCGAAACCATAGCCTTAAGGTTTACAAAACAAATTTCTTTATACACAAAACAAAACGAAATAATGATTATATGGTTCCTACAACCAAAAAGATAAAACTATGAGTTTTTTAATCAACCACCGTTCTTCGAACTACACCACACTAAGCCAAATCATCTTATCACCTGAAATTGTTTAAATCCAGCAACATGAGCCAAAGCCCAATAAGAATAGTCTAGCATGAATAAAAGCATATCATGTAATTAGTAGCTATAAAAACAACACAACCACACAAGTTTTTAAAAGGATTTTCCTACAAAACCACTATTGTTTACATAACCCAACGACATCCCACAATTTGAAAACACCACAAGAATCATTTTAGTTTTCCACAAGGCTTTCAAACCAAAAAGGATTTACTCAACCACAATGATTTACACATACCGACATTGTCGCACCTGAGACAATGGTAGCAAGTATAGACTCTCATCTATTGACCTAGATTTGGGGCATCCAATGACCCAATAGGCAATGGCGAGTTCTATACCATGCCACAACAATAACTGCCTCCCATTGGGACAACCACTTCATTTACGAAGATTAACCTGAGGTAGCGAAGAACCTATTTGGGCAAGTTTTTGAACTTTCACCGAGGAGAAATTGAGGTCCACATTCACCATATTGTTACGGTATATTCATAATCATTTAAGGCACATAGCTTAGCTATTAAGTCAATTCAAGGCACACAGCTAATCCATCCAAAATTACGGAGGTAAACAATAATTTTGCACAAAACTATCTTGAACTCAACTAAACGCTTTAAAACCCATGCTTAACCCCAAGGGTTAGTTCGAACATCAAAATCCATATTTTTGCAACATTAACAGAACTATCTCTGATTTTCAAAACACATATTCATGAAAATCATATATATATGCATCCACTAACTTTGTAATAAACCTCACGAGCTCAAACATGCTTTTAAATCATCCAAGCAAGGTTTAAATCACAAAGTTTATCATTCATAGCATTTAAACATGGTAAAAATGTGTATAACCACATGGAACACCTCTTTAAAGCAAGATAGTCTAAAATCCTACCGTAAAGAGTTAAAAACTCGACGCTTTAACTTTCTGCAAAAAACCAGCATCGCCAAAACAAGATTCCATTCGATTGGATGCAAAGCTCTTGGCGTGTACAATACCAATCCGCTCTCGCAACGCCAAAAATCACACCTAGAGCAAGCCAAAAGCTAGAGAGAAGTCTAAGGTTTTAAGTTCTCTTCGAAAGAGAAGGGAGAGAAACTTGTTTGAGAAGTTTTGGTCCAAAAATCAATGAAAATGGTCTTACCCACGCACACTTAACCCCGACAGACCAATCGATCCATCTTAGGACTGATCGATCTGTCCCGCCTAGAAAATTTTCCCACTTTGCACCACTAAGCCCAAATAGTCCGAAATTAATCCTATTATGCATTTCTAAGCTATCACATGCATACATCTCATAAAATAATCTATTTTATAACATCTATATTCAATATACAACACGACGATAAATATATTACAAAATAAAATGGGACTGAGCCTCACATTTGTACTATTGCAAACTAGCTATCTATATATCAAAATGCAAGCCAAGGACTACTCCCGTATGCTCAAACACACGTTGTCAAACTCTGACATTACTCACAAGGAGTCACGCGTATCACACACAAAATCTTATTCAAGCCTTCACAATTAAGAGGTGACCACAAAATTCGAAGCTGCATCGTCATTCTACACATGTTAGAAATGTTATGGTTGGTATACTGAAAATTATATTTTCAGTATTCAATTTTATTTTTTATTAAAATTAATTTTTCATTTTATTAGAATCTTTATGAGTAATGTATGTGTATCAGTTCTTCAATGTTATGCATGAAAATCTGATATTCTGTATAGTATTTAATCTGGTGTGTAGAGTACGACTTACACACAGAAGATCAAATTTTAGGTTCTTACAGAATATAAGTTTTATATTCACAGTTTAGATAAAAATAGACATACCATCAATACGACTATAACACAGAGTTTTAGTAGGCCTGTCTTGGTTACAGGAAACAGATAGTAGCGTTGTCTATTGTTCATACTCTCTGTGCTAGTATACTTTGTGTATATTGAACGGGACATTTAGAATAATTAATTTTATACTGACTATATAAATTAATTCATACCCCAAGATTATGATGAATAGTGCTTATTCTCTTAATCCTAAAATAATTATTGATTTGCATATATTTAATATTCGTTGTTTTGATTTATTAGATGGTGTAATCTTATATGGGTCTATATTTTCGGTGAGTTAGATAGCGGTATTATTGATATAGAAAATATTAATTATTAACGGAATCCACATATCGATAAATCAGAATTGACGATACCCTCTTAAGGACGCTTATAAGTTTTGACTGGGCCAAACCCTACAGGTGGATTTGATTATCCGACGGTCAAATAAGTTAAGCGAAACGGTTTAAAGAATATCAAGATGCCGATTAAATTAAATTATCATTAATTAAATTTAGTTGACGGGTATCGAAAATCTTAACGTGGGGAGAAATGATAAGCATTTAATAACAGGTTTTAAAAAGGTTTTAAAATTATGGGTCAAAGTGCAATTATAGTTCTTTAGTGGTGAAAACTGTAATTCAGTGTTTTATGAAAATTGTAAAAACCGCTGTATCTTTCCATAATTGGAGAAACCGCTAGTAGGTGACTGTGTTCCACTAGAAGTTTTACTCATAATTATTCCTCAGGTCCCGACTGTAGCCCTATATATATGCGAGTAGGCTGAACTAGTTTCATATCATGATATCATATTTTATCTTTCAAGATTAAAGATATCTGAATTCTTCCGGTACGAGTTCTCGATAGTCCATAAACCACACTACGTTCGAGGATCGCATAAGGGAATACAGTAAAAGATCTGACAGGAGCTTCAACTCAGAATCAAATCGTAGTTGAAGAATAAATCGATAAAAGGTATTCTTATAAATTAACTTTGGTTGCACGGGTTTTATTTTGATCGTTCATCGTCAAAAATTTTATCTGGAGCTCAATTCGGCGTTTACCTGTCTAGTTAATTTTTACCAAAAATTATTTGCAAAAATAATAATCTTAGCAGTTTTGCCTCCAACAACTATTATCTGATCCCCGTAACCAAGACAGGCCTATTAAAACTCTGTGCCATAGTCGTACCGATGGTATGTCTATTTTCATCTAAACTGCGAACATAAAACTTATATTCTGCAAGAACATAAAATTTGATATTCTGTATGCAAGCCGTACTCTACACACCAGATTAAATACTATACAGAATATCAAACTTTCATGCACAACAAAAAAATAATAAACATACATTGCTCATAAAGATTCTCATAAAATAAAAAATTAATTTTACTAAAATAAAATTAAATACTAAAAATAAAATTTTCAGTATACCAATCCTATCAATCTCACTTATACTCAAAACCACGATGCCATACATCTAACTCCCATACCCTCTACATAACTATCAAAAGTTCTAGCCGGTAAGCTCTTTGTAAAAAGATCTGCAAGGTAATCTCCTGATGTAATCTTGATCACAGTAACATCACATCTCTGTATAATTTCTCATATCAAGTGATACTTACGCTCAATGTGCTTGCCTTTCTTATGGACCCTTGGCTCCTTCGAGTTTGCAACAGCTCCGCCATTGTTACCGTAAAGTGTAAAGCCGACTGAACGGAAGGTACCACCTCTAGATCCATCAAGAAGTTCTTGAGCCAAACGGCCTCCTTGGCTGCTTCAGAAGCTGCCTCATACTCGGCCTCCATGATGGAATCAGCAATGCAAGATTTCTTGATACTCCTCCAACTTATAGCTCCACCTCCCAAGGTAAACATATGTCCTAAGGTAGACTTACGGGAATTCCTGTCAGACTAAAAATTTGAGTCTGTGTACCCTAAAGGTACTAGACTGTCTGCTTGGTAAACTAACATATAATTTATAGTCCTTTTTAGATACTTGATTATATACTTTACCACAGTCCAATGTTCCTACCCTGGATTAGACCGATATCTACTAACCATGCTAATGGTAAATCAGATGTCGAGTCTAGTGTAGAGCATAGCATACATGAGGCTTCCTACTGTCGAACCATAAGGAATCTCCTTCATATTCTCTATCTCATCAGCTGTCTTAAGATACTGATCCTTGGATAGAGTGATTTCATGCCTAAAAAGGAGAAACCATTTCTTGGAATCTTGCATGCTAAAATGAGCAAAGATATCATCGATACATTTTCCTTGTGATAAGCCCAACATCCTTTGTTTCCGATCTCGTACAAGCTTGATCCCAATGATATGACTGGCTTCTCCCAAGTTTTTCATATCAAAATGCCCAGATAATCATACTTTAACCGTAGATAATGCCCCCATATCATTTTCGATGAGTAAGATATCATCTACATAAAGTACTATAAAGATTACCACGCTTCCGTCATGCTTCTTGTACACACAAGACTCATCCAGACTTTAATCAAAACCATAAGACTTTATAGCTTAATCAAATCGAGTATTCTAAGACCTCGATGCCTTACTTAAGTCCATAAATGGGTCTCTTAAACTTACACAATATGTGCTCCTGGCCCTTTGCAATGAATCCATCTGATGGTATCATATAGATACACTTGTCAAGACTTCCATTAAGAAAAGCTATTTTGACGTTCATTTGCCAGATTTCGTAATCGAAATGAGCAGCAATGGATAAGAGAATCTGATTAGACTTAAGCATAGCTATCGGTAAGTTTTCTCATAATCGATCTCTTATTTCTGAGTGAACCCTTTAGCAACAAGCCTAGCTTTAAAGGTTTTAACCTTCCCGTCTACTATTCTCTTCCTCTTGTAGATCCACTTGTATCTAATAGATTTTATCCCTCCGGGTGGTTCTATAAGTTCCCAGACCTGATTGTAATACATAGATTCCATCTCTAAATTCATAGCCCTTTGCCAAAGATCTACATCTTTGTCTTTTATTGTTTCATTGTAGTTACAAGGCTTGGTATCTAGTTCCGTTGGGATCTCGTCAAATGACTCTACCAAGAATATATATCGATCAGGTTGATGAACAACCCTCCCACTACGACGAGACACTACCTATGTCTGTGTACTAGTAGTAACATGCTATGCGAAACCTGAACTCTGTGCATTAGCACCATATTCTTGATTTGTACATGTCCCGATAATCCTCCCACTACGATGAGATAATAAAATATTAGTAACTTGTGATTTCTCTTCCGTTCTACTGGTATTACCTCTTAGTTCCTCCAGAATAATTTTGCTATTGGGTCTATGATCCATAAAAGAATCTTCTTATAAGAATCGGACATTTGTGCTAACAATTATCTTCTGATCCTTAGGATTACAAAATAGACCACCATTCGTTCCCTTTGGATATCCCATAAAGAAATGGACTTTTGTCCTCGATTCCAACTTACCTACGTTTTTTTTCAGCACATGTGCTGGACACCCCCAAATACGAATATATTTCAGACTAGGCTTACGTCAGGTCCATAATTCTGTAGAAGCAGAAGATACTGACTTAGAAGGTACCAAGTTCAGAATGTAAGCTATTTTTCTAAAGCGAGTCCACAAAATGAATCTGGTAAACCTGAATAACTCATTATTGACCTTACCATATCCATAAGAGTCATATTCCTTCTTTCTCCTACACCATTCTGCTGTGGAGTGTAAGGTGTAGTCAACTGGGATGTAATCTCCTCTGAAGATAAGTAGTCCTTAAACTCTCCAAAGAGTTATCCTCCACTACGGTCGAATCGTAGTGATTTGATCCTTTTACCTAAATGCTTCTCCATCTCCGATTAGAATTCTTTGAATTTTTTAAAGCATTCAGACTTACGGTGCATCAGGTAAATGTATCCATATCTTGAGTAGTCATCAATGAAAGTGACAAAATACTCAAAGCCACCATTAGCCCGGATTGTCATTAGACCACACACATCAGAATGAACAGCTCCAACAGTTCTTTAGCTCTATAGCCTTTGGCCAAAAAGGGCATCTTGGTCATTTTATCCTCTAAGAAAGATTCACAGATTAAAAGTGCTTCTACTTCTAATGAACTCAAAGGTCCATCTACTACTAGTCTGTTTATCCTTCTTAGATTAACATGACCTAAGCGTAAGTGCAAAAGAAACGTTTGGTTCATTAAAAAAGAAAACTTTTTCTTACATGGTAAAATAGATGTGTTATTCATTTCGGTTAGTTGCAGTGTAGGAGAGATAGGAGTAATAATATAAAGATCATCCACCAATGTACCAAAATAGATAACCCATTTATTATCCTTAATAACCACAGAGTTATTAAAATAAACCAAATATCCATCTTTAACTAAAACAGAAATGGAAACTAAGTTCCTTCTATTGGCAGGTACATAAAAACAATCTCTCAATATTAAAGCCCAATCTCTACCAAAATTGAGAGCAACATCTCCTACTGCAACTGTTGTTACCTTTGTATTATTATCCATATGCAGGTAAATCTCTCCATCACTAAATTGTTGGGTTTCCTAGAACCCTTGCAATGAATTGCAGACATGATTAGCGGTTCTCGTATCTACACACCAGGTGCCGGTAGATAACATCGCTAAATATATTTTCACAACTAGTGAACAGAAATTACTCTGCTTGTTATGTCTTCTGAGAAATACTAGACATAAATTTTTCCAGTGCCGGGTCTGATTGTAGTAAAAATATGTCTTTTGGCTTTTTCATACCAGTTCGTGATCCACTAACTACCCTAGAAATCGTGTTTTTCTATTTCTAAATATTTTTCTTCTTCATGCCTTTCGGCCTAGAGGAAGAACCTTTTTCAGAAACAAACCCATTTTCTAGTATTGAAGGAATACCATCTGTAGTTAAAGTTATATCCAAATTTTATTTTTAGTCAACAAAATTCAGTCTCGTAAGTTTGTTTTCTTTAAGTATTAAAGCGAGTGGGTTGAAAGTCATTTTAATCTTGAGAATTACATAATTAAAAATACCGTTAATTATGATGAGAAAATTTTTGAATTTATTTTAATTTGGTTCCCTCTACCATTTTAAAATTAATTCGCCAACAACCTGGTAACCTGATAATAACATGCCACGATGGGTAGACGTCTACTATCCATCATAAGACCAGACAGGCTAATTCTTTTTAATTTTACTATCTAGGCAACTGACCATGCCAAGTAAAATTAAATAGCTAACATAGTTTCGGTCTAGTATATAATAGCAGTGACTCAGATAGAGATAATACAATTATATGCGGTTAAGTGTTAACCATCTTCTAATTCTAAATCAATCACTTCGCAATAAGCCCTTCAGATGGAGAAGTGATACACACTAACAATTATCCAGAATTATCACTAAAGGAGATTTGTACTAGCGATACAGCAATTAATCTGATACAGCAATTAATCTGTCCGGTGGGGAGGAAGACCTTACTTTCAACACGTAGAGTTTAATTGTGTCGCCTACAAACTGGTAATGGAGATCACCGAATTTATCTGTGAATAAATTTACTCTCCCACTTATATTTTTAAAATATTTTTTAGGGTTATGAAAAAAATCGTTTAATTAAAATAAATTTATTAATTTCGTAAGTCATACAATCTGAAAAAATTAAACATCTTTGCGTGTACATAATTTCAAATATTCTGATTTATCAAACCATCTTTTTCGTGTTTAAAAGTGTAACAAATAAATTTTAATAAATACATAATTTTTTTTTTAGATTTTCAGCTAAAATAGTAATTAAATGCATTTATTTATTTTATTTTTTATTTCATATTTTTTTAAAAATAATAATTTATTTCAATTAATTATTTTTTTATTTAATTAATTTAAAATTCGAAATTAATTCTCACGTTATTCCAAAATATCCGATTT
>JAOTRH010182165.1:0-11965 GCA_034768845.1 Heliamphora exappendiculata | reverse complement strand
CCACCAAAAAGGGTTTCAAACCTACTCCTTACCAAAAGCAACCACATTGGAACCACCTTTCTCCACCACCACCACCACCAAAATAACCTCCCATTCCCCTCAACCACCAAACCCACTTCTCACAAAACCAACCACACTAAAACCACCTTTCTTTGCCACCACCAACAAAACCACCTCCCATTGTCCTCAACCACCAAACCCATCCTTCACCAGCCCCACCCCAGCCAACATCCCACCACCACCCAAAGCCACTCCTTTCACAACCACCAACACAACTGAACCAACATCACAACAGCCATCCCCACCATCACCCAAAACCACCCCTGTAACTTCCACCATGACCCTATGAGAGTGTATTTTTGTTATTTTGAATATAGCTAAAGGTAGTTTAGTCCTTTTTAGATCATTAGGGTTTTCTATGATTTTAACTCTTATACATCATGTAATCTATCTTTAGGAATTAAGCCTTTTTGTTAATAGCAATATTAGACTTCTTTCTTGTCCTTTGCTATCAAACCCAATACCACAGCACCCGCTTCCGTCACCGACCACCCACATCTCTTCTTCCATCACCAATCTAACACCTCAACTACCGCTAACCCTGACAGCCAACTCCTAGCACCAAATGGCCACAAAACATAAAAATGAGGAGAGAGAGGGAGACAAAGAAAGATGGGGCATTGAATCGAAAACAACCACCTACCAATTATCCATATATTCTGTGTTGCATTCCTATGTCAATCTGGTGATAATCAGTGCCAGTAGAGATGAGGAAATGGGCTGATGGAGAGAAAGTGTAAATGGGTTTTAGGGTCAAACCTCAGATGGGAGGGGATGGGGAGGGGAAGGGTTTTGGGGGTGGCTGGAGAGAAGGCAAAGGAAGTGTAAGGTTTTCGAGGCAAGGAAGAAGGGGAGGGAGTTGTTTTTGGAATGGGCAAAGGAGGAGGGGGGAGGGGAGAGAAGTGGCAAAAAGGTGAACTAATTGTTGCATAAAAAGAATATATTTCCCTTAACAATGAGGCACGCGCAACACACAAGCTAATTCTATTATTCTAAAAAACAATCGTCATAGATTGTCCTTTATTGATACAATGTATAAAATTCAAGGCCAAATGTGTTACAAGTTGAATGATAGGAACCAATTTGACACAAAGGACAAAATACATAGAGACCACTTGTAACAAACCAAAATTTTGAATTAAAGAAAATAGAATAAATAAAATAAATAACTTAAACAAAATAAATAAATAATTTTTTGTGCTTATGTGTTTACTATATTTAAAATAATTACATGTTTATCATCTTTTACGTGTTTCGTTTTTAAGTCAATTTCAACCGGACTTTTAAGTAAGGTGGTGTATATATACATATGCGGTCTCATTTTTATACCATTTTAATTCAAGTTTCAGACCATAATTGCCTCATGGTCAGCCACCCTACCCCACCCCAAGCTTGAGTGCAAGCTTCTCTATAAGTCTCATCCTTGTAAAAGACTTGCCATGGAGCATGACGCTTGTCCTAGGCCTTTCCCTCGTCATCACCTCCACATGCAAACTTTGAGCATATAATCTCAGCAAATCTCCTTCCCTTGGGCTGAAATACATAGAGATATAGGGAGAGAGAGAGAGAGAGAGAGAGAGAGAGTCTTGATGAATGGAAGAAAGAAAGCAAAAAGGGGGGAAGAAGAAGAAAGAAGAATGGAGAGAAGAAGGAAGCTTGGTGTGTGCTCTTGTCTTCTGCAAAGAGGGCCTTTTCATCAAATCTTCTTACTTTTATTTCAGCACATATCAGGTAGGAATCATTTATATATACACGTATTTTTAATGCATTGTCCCTCAAAGCTCAAATGAGGTTCATGCCTCATCCCTTTTCCATGAGATGAAGGTATGAACCAACCTACCCCTTTTCCTCATTTCTTCTACTAAAACTAATTTTCTTTGAGTTTTGACTCTTGGATATGGTCTATAACTCATGTATAAATTATATATATGAGGGGTAGAGCTATGCAATGAAAATCAAGGGCTACAAGGGTTGTGCATGTATCTTCTCATGTTCGGTCCTATGAATGTACTAGAAATTTCTTGATTTGCACAAATTTATTAATCAAACCTCAGCCTTCTGTTCTCAATATTTTTCTGTAGCTTAATATAGATGTCATTTGCATGCACAAGTTTTTATGAACCTAGCTTCAGATTCATCAAATTTTAAAAATTCAAATCTCGAAATGGCTAAAACACTGTTTTGAACAGCCAACTTTGAAATAACACCATTTCTTGTAGAAAATGTTTTTTTGCATGAAACTAGCGGGAGAAGTTAGATTTTTGTCTTATCATTCTAACTCCGTGGGAATCACCCGAAAAACACAAATCAACTAAGACTTATTCTATTTTTCCCAAAATGTGCAAATCTGAACACCGTGTAATTAAAAATTGATTTCTCCCAAAATACTAAGTCTTTTTTAGCAAGATCGAGTGTCAGAGTTCCCTAACATCCATATACATTTATACAAAACCTATCAAAAATCATATATTTGGATAAGGGCACTGTTTGATTTTTAAAGTAAGGTGACAGATTTTGTCCCCTGTTTTTAAGACAGACCAAATCTGTGACTCTCGCTTGTTTTAAATAAAACTCAGTCTTAGGAGCAGATTGAGAAAAGTTTTCTTTACGAAAAATGCAGAGAACATTTTGAATCAGCTACCTGCAAATTTTTAGTAAAGTTTTGCGATTTTTAAACTCCTTAAAAGAAAGGCTGAATTTATGAAGTTATTGCTGTGAATTTGACTCCTTAGTGTACCAATGTGGATTTTAAACTCTCTCTTTACTATTAATACTTGACATGTTATGTTATTTGTTTATGTATATATTATTGCAGAAGATTTAAGTAAATGAACAGGAACGTAGTGAATGGGAACGCAGCAAATGGAAACGTGGCGAACGGGAACATGAGTGAACGGGAATATAGTGTACGGAAACATCATGTTACCATGTGGTGGTAGTAAATTCTATAAATCACACACTAGACCTTGACCTGAGATTCGAAGGCCTAAAGTGGTGGAATCCACGTCCTTGCCCCTTAGATGACACTGTTAGATAATTAATTAGGCTATGAGGTCATCACTGTGGATAAAGGAACGCCCATTATTTTCGGTCGGTAGACTTGGCCTGTGCTGGTTAATCGTGGTTAGGGTGGTTCTTTTGGCCAGTTGAACCTAAAATAACCTGGATTAGTCAACATTTACAAATAAATAAATAAATAATCATCATCTAGAGTTTCATCTCGCATATTGTATTTTGTGCTCAGTGATTTGTTTAGCATATTGTTCTGTAAAATGCTTGCATATATTTTTGGTTTCTATTAGGCGTCGCAGCTCGTGGTGTTTTATGCCAAGTTTAGATGAGGCAGACGAGACTGCCACCTTCTACATTGACAACTCAGTGGAACCCCAGCTCATGTGAGCCAATTTCGTAGCTTTTCCTTTTGATTGTGATACCCATTTTGTACCTTGTAGTTGAAATCCTTTTTGTTTATTTTTGGTGTTCGTCTTTTCTCATTTGGGATGTAATGTCAAAACATTGTGGTACTTTTAACTTTTGATGGATGGTTGTCTCTATCTTTCCCATACTAATAATATTTTGCTGCACTTGATGTTACCCGAAATTCAGGGCGTCACACCACTGGTGTAATTTTCCCCGAGTTCTTTGCATACTTGAGTCAAACTTCGAAGATAGGTGGGAAGGATTGGCATCAATGCTTCAAGGTTTTGACTTATAAAGAGGGGTGGGAGGAAGGAGATTAAGTTTCTGTGTGTACGGATGTAGAAGTGGTAGGTCGTGATGTCATTAGTCGATCAAAATTTTATTTCGGGGGATTGGTTTGGTCGACTCTGATAGCAAACAAAGTAAAGAATACTATTATTGCATATTGAGCAAAAGGCTTAAATTATAATGAAAGAATACATCAAATATATAGGCTATAGAAACCCTAATAATGGTAATAAACTAACTAGGAAACTAAATCATAATAATTACAAATATCAATAATAATGATAGTATATTCTGACAATCCTAATAATAGGAAAATATTCCAATATATTCTCACACCCCCTCTCAAACTCATGATGCGAGCCCAGAGAGCAGCGAGAATTTGTCCAGTAAGAAATGAAAGCAAGCCGCAGTGTGAGTCTTGGTGAAGAAATCGACAAGATGCAAGATGGATGAAACAAATAGTAAAGAGATGATGCCCAACTGAAAATAGTGACGGACAAAGTGACAATCAACCTCAATATGTTTGGTACGCTGATGAAACACATAATTATGAGCAATCTGGATGGCACGCTTATTGTCACAATATAAGAAGGTAGGAGACGTAGAAGGTACACCCAGGTTAGAGAGAAGCCACCAAAGCCAGACAATTTCAACAGTAGCATGGGCCATTGCACGATATTCAACCTCGGCAGTGGAACGTGCGATCACAAACTGTTTCTTGCTTTTCCAGAAAATAAGAGAATTGCCGAAAAAGACACAAAAACTAGTGGTGGACTTCCTATCAGAGACATCACCAGCCCAATCAGCATCTGCATATGCCTAAAGAGTTAACGAAGAGGTGAATGATAATAACAAACTCCGAAAGATAGTGTGTCGAACATAGCGAATGATGCGGAGTAAAGCTGCCAAGTGGGTCGAGCGTGGAGCCGCCACAAATTGACTGACGACATGAACAGCATAAGCGATATCTGGTCGTATCACTATGAGATAAACCAAGCACCCAACTAACTCCCGATAAAATGAAGAATCCTCAAGTGGCACACCATCAGTGGAAGAAAACTTTGCATGCAGTTCAATGGAAGTGTCAACAATTTTATTATCAGTTAGGTGCGCACGATGAACAACCTCATGAGCATACTTAGTCTGAGATAGAAGATAGCCTTGTGGAGAGGTAGCCACCTTAATACCAAGAAAATACCGAAGAGGGCCCAAGTCTTTCATCTCAAACTCCCGAAAGAGATGTTGCTTGACCTCAGAGATAGTGGTAGTGTCAAAAACAGTAATGATCATATCATCCACATATAAGAGTAGGATCACAATACCAACATAGGTATGACGAATAAACAGAGCCGAATCATGTGTGCTAGGATGAAAACCAATCTGGAAAATAGTAGACTGGAAACGAACATACCAAGCTCGATGAGATTGTTTGAGACCATATAGTGCACAATGAAGGCGACAAACCAAACCTAGGGATCAGATAGACCCGAAGGAGGTCGCATATAAACTTTTTCATTGAGATTGCCATTGAGAAATGCATTCTTGACATCCAATTGAAATAGAGGCCAGTGACAGATGGCAGGGACGGAGATAAGGGTTCGAACGATGGTCATTTTAGCCACATAAGCAAAGATCTCATAATCTACACCATATTCCTGAGAGAAGCTTTTGGCAACCAAACAAACTTTGTAACGCTCTAAAGAGCCATCGGACTGAGTTTTAACTTTATACACCCATTTACACCCAATGAGATTCTTACCTGTAGGCAAAGGAACAAACTCCCAAGTACCAGTTTTCTTAAGAACAGTTAATTCCTCAGGTGTTGCATTAACCCAATTGGGATCAGTACATGCTTCCTTCCAAGATTGAGATTCAAAATAGGTATGAAAAGATGTTACAAAAGCACGATAGGATCGAGAGAAACATGTATCCGAAAAACCAAGTCTTACCGGAGGTGTACAAGTGCGCAAAGGATAGCGGTGACCAGGAGGATTGGACGCCAAAAAAGCAATAGAAGCAGGATCCGAGCTGGCGGGCAACGAGGGAGAAGAGGGAACTATCCGGCGGGAGTAAACTAAAGGGAAAGAGGAAGGCAGAGGGGGGGCAAGATGAGAGAGGCAGCTGAGTAACATCAAGATTAGAGATGAACTCGCCATAAGGCACATCGAGAGAAAAATGATCTAGAAAAATCAAGTCATCTTTGCCGACAAGGGCATACTTGAAAGGAAAATTAAAATAGAAGAGACGCTCGAGAAACACGACATGACATGAGACTTACAGACGTTTGGAAATAGGATCATAACGCCGATACCCTTTTTGCTGAAGGCCATATCCTAAGAAGACACAGGGTAAAACAAGCACTGAGTTCAGTGCACTCACGTTTGCAAAGAATGACAAATCAAACAAAACCTAAAACCCGATGCAAAGAATAATTAGGAGGCTAACCGAAAAGCTTTTCATAAGGAGAGAGACCAAAGAGAAGAGGAAAAGGCATACGATTGAAAAGATATACGGCTATAAGAACGGCTTCACCCCATAAAATGATAGACAGAGGAAGAGAGGAGAGACCGAGTGATATCGAGAATATGGCGATGTTTTCGTTTTGCCCTACCATTCTGGGCCGGGGTGTCGGAACAAGATAACTGATAAATGGTACCAGAAGAAGCAAGGAAATCAGTAAATTCAGTCGAAAAGTACTCCCCACCCAATTCTGAACGAATAATTTTTATAATAGTAGAAAACTAGGTTTGAACCATAGAGTGAAAGGTTCGATAGATACGAAATAAATCAGATTTATGAGGCATGAGATAGACCCAATAGAACCTACTATAATCATCAATGAATGACACATAGTAGAGGGAGCCACCTTGGTGGCAATGGGTAAAGGACCCCACACATTGGTATGCACCATAAAAAAAGGAAAATTAGAAATAGAAGTGCTTTTATTAAAAGAAACAACTGACATTTTAGCAAGTTTACACCAACTGTACTCAGAAACATCACTAACTGACACTTTGCCTAATTTACCAGAATGAACTAAAAGTTTTAAACGGTCACTAGATAAATGTCCCAAACAGGAATGCCAAATGAAAAAAGGAGAAGAATACTGGTCTAAAGAAAAGGATTACATGGCAACAGAGGAAGTCGTTGGAAGATGTAGACTCTCCAGAACGTATAGATCACCAGCTCTATGCCCGATCCCAATCTACCTCTTGGACGTCCATTCCTGTATAATACAACCAATGGAAGAGAAAAGAACATCAAAATCAGAATCAGAAAGCTGACTAATAGACAAGAAACTAACAGATAACTGCGGTATATAAAACGCATTAGGAATAGACAACGAAGAAGAAAAAAATAGAACAACCGAACCGATAGAGATAACGTGCATAGGTGTACCATTTGTAGTGTGAACAGTAATATGGGAAGATGGAGAAACACAGTTACAAAGACAGGACAAATCAGAAGTCATGTGATAGGAAGAGACAGAGTCAAAGATCCATATTGAGGGAGATATACCTGAGAAGTAAGAATTATGCAAACTGGAATAAGAAGTAGCCATGAAAGCATGTAACCGAGTCGCAGAAGAAGCGAGAATAGCCAAAAGCTTATCTAATAGCGACTGAGACGGGAGAGATGCGGTGCCATGTGAGACAAGTGTGGCAAGGGTAGCAAGAGGGCGAGAAGCCGATGCAAAGGTACGAGAGGTGACTGATGAGGAAGAGCAGCCCTTCAGTGCTAACTTAGGACAAGCAGACTTCCAATGGCCGTTCTGGTGACAAAAATTGCATTCAGCTATAGCAACTCGGGGCTTCGGTTTCCCTGTTACTTGAATCAAATGAGGAGAGGGAGTAGGTAGCAACGGAGCCCGGGAAGGAACACCAATGGAGGAGGAAGAAGTGGCAAAGATTGACTAAGAGGGAATAGTCATCTAAGCAACTTTGAATCGTGTCTCCTCGACAATAAGTTCTCAAATAGCCCCATCAACAGACAGTAAAGGAGAACGATGAAGGATAGCAACACGAAGTAGCTCAAAGTGATCACAGAGGGCCATCAGAAGCTGTACAAGCCTCTATTTTTCGTAATATTGGAGATAACTGGTAATCAATTGCAAGTCAAAGAGTTCCATAAGAGCTACTTGATCCTAGTAAGTTGTCATCTCATTGTAAAATTCTTGGATCGACTTATCATTTTGTTTGGCGCTTCGAATGGCCATTTCCAACTCATATTGCTTCACAAAATTAGAAGTGAGATACATATTCTGAAGATAGTCCCACACATGCTTAGCGGTCGTATATTTTGATAAGTTCATTCCAATACTTGGCTCCACAGAATTGTGGAACCAAGTGAGGACTTGTGCATTCTCTATATCCCATAATGTAATAGATGACGCATAACCTTCAGCCTTTGAATCTGTAAGTCGAATGGTAGAACTTGTTACGTATCCCCAACGCCTTTTTTTCGAGAAGAAAATTATTTATAACGTTGGACCAATAAAAATAGTTGATCCCATTAAGGCGAATATGGATAGGTTGCAATTTGTCGTCAGCCATAACAAATAAAGCAAAGAGGACAAGATTCAAACAGTACCAAACCAATACCACAAATCAAAACTAATTCCAAATAGTACCAAATGGAGACCAGAAGCCAAACAGTATCAAACTAAAAACACAAACCAATATTGCTGCTGGTTTAGGACATAGAAGAGTTCCGGTGAGGTCGTCGGAGTACTGAAGGAGGACGCCAGAGATCGGCGAGGTCGCCCAAGAGGAAGGACCCGACGAAGTCGTTAGTGCTGGTTCTAAGGCCAAAGGGGTGCCGATCTAGGGTTTTGTATGTCTGTGGTGCAAGCAACAGATGAGATCGACGGCACCGAAGGAAGATGACGACAGCACCGAAGGAAGATGACGACGGCGCAGGAGAACAATGACGACGGGTTCTTGCGTCCATAGAAGGAGGACAGTGACGAAGACGACTGGTTCGTAGAAGGGAGATGACTTAGCTAGGGTTTTCGGCCAGGGCTGGTTCTTGCGAAAGAGAGGGTGATGACGTCGGTGATCTAGGGTTCAAAGGAAGATGACGACGGCGCGGGAGGGTTGAGAGGACTGCGAAGGAGTAGGGTTTGGAACTCTGCTCTGATACCATGATAGCAAACAAAGTAAAGAACGCTATTATTGCATATTAAGCAAAAAATTTGAATTACAACGAAAGAATATATCAAATATATAGACTATAAAAACTCTAATAATGGTAATAGACTAATTAGGAAACTAAAGCATAATAATAGAAAAATATCAATAATAATAATAGTACATTCTGACAATCCCAATAATGGAAAAATATACCAATATATTCTCACAGACTCGATAAATACAATATTTTGGAAATGTTTGGAAAATATTATTGAAATTGAATAGAAGAAGAAATTTGAAAACACAAGGTAACATTTGAAAATTTAAACTAAAATATATTTTTATGTGTTTCTAAGGCTAACAATGTAACACTTTGGCATTACCCTACTACCAATGCATTGCCTAACAAAATCATTATTTGAATTTTCTTGTTATTACTTGATACATGAGCTTATAAATTCAAAGAGCATACCATGTTAAAAGTCTTAAGGTATGTACTTGTATATGTTGAAAAGAATCCTTTTGTGTTATCTTTAGAATTAGGTTCTCATATGTTGTATTGAATTCTATTTGAGCCAAGGACAAATGTAATATAGAGGTTATGATGTTTTAGGTGTTAATATTATATGGTATGCCTTAATGAATGAGTTAATGGCCTTAAATAATGTGTGCTAAAATTTGAGTACAAATGGAATATACTAATGAGATTAATTAGTACTAAAAGTGATTAACTTGAGTAATTAGTATTACTTAAATAATTAGTATTACTTAACGCTAATGATGGTTAAGTAAATTATTAATTAGTTAAGCTGGTCTAGGATTAATTACACTGAACCGAAGTTAATTTATCCCTAATCATGAGGATTAAGGAATATTGGTTAAGCATGCACCTCTGTAGGTGTCAACTTGTGGTGGAAGATGGGAAAAGACAAGAAAATGTGAAAATTGAAGAGATAAAAGGGAAAAGAGAGATTTATGCTACTTTATTGGATTTCTCCATAGAAAAGCTTGTTCAGCGAGAAAAGGAGAGAAAAATACAAGAAAAGAGAGAGAAATTCAAAAGGAGTGGGAATCAAAGTGCTTTTGTCTTCAAGCACTTAATTAAGGTTCTACTTTTTGTTTCTAATCTATTTACTAGCCTATAATTGATTTAGAATCGGAGGAAATCAAGTTGAGAGATGGATTACATTGGATTTTAAGCAGATTTGACAAGAACCATAACTTAATCTTGATTTGATTGGCTTCAAAGGTAGAAATCACAATATTCATGATTTTTGAACCTTTGATTGAAGTATTCATGCATACATTGTCGATATAAATCGCAATATTCGTGTATTCATGGGGTTAAAACTTGCGTACCAACATGTTTCTATGCAATGTCATTATGTAGAAAGCTTACATTGTTGATACAAAGGATATGTTAGAGATATTATATTATATGTACATGGGCCCGTTAGCTATAAGGGCCCATTAGGGTTTTACTGTATCCTTGTAATTGGTATATATATCGTGAACCTCTCTAATTGTGAGGTTAAGCTTTCTGATAATCTTAACATGGTATCAAAGCCAAGTTAAGCAAAACCCTAATTGTTTTGTAGTTCCGACGTCGGCAAGCTCTGTTCTTGTTGTTTCGGTGGTGTCGGCAAGGCTTTTTCTTGCTGTTCCGGCGTCGGCAAGCCCTGTCCTTGGGGTTTCGGTGGTCGGCAAGGGTTCGGCTGGTGCTTTCTGTGGTCAGCAAGGGTTCGGATAGAGTTTTCTGTTGTCGACGAGGGTTCGGCTGCAGTTTTCGTGGTTCGGCTGTAGTTTTCTGTTGTCGACGAGGGTTCGGCTGCAGTTTTCGTGGTCGGCAAAGGGGTCGACGAGAGCTTTCGTCGACGGCAAGGGTCGACACACCCTCTGGTCTGCTTGAAAAGGACTGTCGGCGGTTAGGGTTTGGTCCAGAAGGATCGACGCACCCTCTGGACTGCTCGGACAAGGCTAACGGCAGCTAGGGTTTGCTCAAACAGGATCGGCGACACCTAGGGTTTGCTCAAACAGGGTCAACGACACCTAGGGTTTGGTCCAGAAGGGTCGGCGGTGCCTAGGGTTTGGTCCAGGAAGGTCGGCGGCGCCTCTACCATCTTTCAAGGGAGCTGACGACGTGTTTGGAAGGGTCGACGAAGCCTCTGGAGTCGACGAAGCCTTTGGAGACAAAGCCTCTGGTCGGTTCCAAAGGAGTCGACGACGGCTCTGGTTTCCACAAGGTTCGACTAACGCGTTTGGAAGTCGGCAAGGGTTCGACGAGGACCCAGTGTAGTCGGCAAGGGTTCGGTAAAGGTTTCGGCACTGTTTGGCTACTGTTCAGCACTGTTCGGTACTATTCGGTACTGTTCGGCACTGTTTGGCTACTGCTCGGCACTGTTCGGCACTGTTGGCTACTGTTCAGCACTGTTCATTCACTGTTCGGTTACTGTTTTATTGTTTGGTCACTGTTTGGCACTATTCAGCACTATTCAGCTACTGTTCGGCTACTGTTTTGACTGTTCGGTTACTGTTCGACTACTATTTTGACCTGAGAGGTTAATTTTTTTGCTACTTGTTTCTTTCTTGTCGGCTTGGATCCTGAACTCTCATCCATTCGCTCACAAATCATTGCCAGTCCTGAGATTCCTACAATCTCGGACGCGTTTTGACGAGTTTTATGGGTTACTCGTGAGGACACCATCCGAGCTCCTCTTCTGATACTGCTGATAAATCTGCTCTCATTACTACTGGCAATCGTGGGCGAGGGGGGAGGCAGACGTTGTAGTCGTAGTTTTGGCCGTGATGGTGGGCGTGATACGCGAGTGTGTCACCACTGTGGAGCCACCAGTCATATTCAAAGGAACTGTTGGAAGTTAAAAGGTGGACCAGGATCTGGGTCGTCTCATACTGCTAATGCTGCCACTGACTCGGTAACAGTCCACCCACCAGAAAAGAAAGTTGTAGAGATGACCGATGAGGAATATGCACGCTTTACTCAGTTTCAGATGATTGATCCACGACCACATCCCACAGCCACATTTGGTCAGACAGGTAACCCTGCA
>JAOTRH010182144.1:0-11966 GCA_034768845.1 Heliamphora exappendiculata | reverse complement strand
TCAAACGAGTCGACACCAGATTCATTTGTGTCGACCCCAGAACGTTGGAAGGTAAAGTGCAGAATTTGTGTCGACTCTTTAGAAGATTTGTGTCGACCCAACCACTTGAAAAACCTAGCCGTAGACACTTTGTGTCGACACCAAAGATATTTGTGTCGACCCTAAAGACGGAAATTCAAAATACGACAGATCTCAACAGTTGGAGTTTTGGTATTTATTGCCCCCATCTACCTCCAACGGTCAAGAACTCATATGAACTTATATAAAGAGTTACTTCTCAGCATTTAAGAAGGTTGGAGACTTGCATTTACTGTTTTATTGCTCAAATCAAACTCAAAAATCATCAAGCTCACATTTATTGCTGCAACTCCTGTTCTTGTTCCTCATTTCTCTTTACCTTTTTATTTATTGTAAATCAATGTTGTAAAGAGAGTGAGTATTCTTCGTTTATTATATCTCATTTATTGTAATCAAGGAAGAGTCACCCTTTAGCCTTTGAGTGAGTGAGTGAAACTCATCAAATAAGAGTTCAAGAAAAATTAGAAGAAAATAGAGGTTTGTTTTCATAGGATCTTCTTGAAGTTGTATAGGCTTGTGAATGAGTCCGTAAACATTCAAATAGCTTAAGGAGAATCTTGAAACTTGTAAAGGCTTAGAATACGCCCGAAAGTATT
The DNA here is from genome assembly GCA_034768845.1 of Heliamphora exappendiculata. NCBI lineage: Eukaryota > Viridiplantae > Streptophyta > Magnoliopsida > Ericales > Sarraceniaceae > Heliamphora > Heliamphora exappendiculata. The sequence continues at coordinate 11,292 of JAOTRH010182144.1, read as the reverse complement.
CTGAATAGTGAAAATACTCAAGGGAGATCTTGAGAAGTTGACGTAAGTTAGGATAAAGCTGAACCACTATAAATCGCTGGTGTCTGATTTTTTTTCTCTATCCCTCATATTTTAATATTTGGATTGCTTATATATTTGCATATTTTACTTAATTGCAATATTAAAAGATCTGTAAAAAAGTTTTTAAATTGCTATTTATTTTTTAATGACCTAATTCACCCCCCCTTTTGGGTTGTCTAGATCTAACAGTTCGTTTGTGGCTTGATTGTGTTCTCCACCAATGTGACTTGTGGGTTTGATTTAGTCGAGTATTGACTTGAAATCCACAACAACTCGTATTAGAGCAAGGTTCGGAGGTTGAAGATCACGACATGGTAGACGATATGAAGATCAAGATCGAGAAGTTTAACGGTTCGAACTTCGCCCTTTGGAGGATGCAGATCGAGGACATTCTATATCAAAAGGATCTATTTGAACCTTTGATTGGGGAGAAACTAGAGAAGACGACACAGATCGAGTGGGAGATTTTGGATCGAAAGGCTTTGGGGACTGTGCGACTGAGTCTCGCACCGTCGGTGATCTCTAATATCGCAAAAGAGAAGACGATGACACGATTATTGGCAGCGTTGGAAAAGATGTATGATCAGCCCTCTGCATCAAATAAGCTATACTTGATGAAGAGGCTATTCAATTTGAGGATGACGGACGACGCCATTATAGCGGAGCATCTTAACGAGTTTAACTCCATCGTAAATCAGTTGGAGTTAGTTGGGATCAACTTTGATGATGAGGTCAGAGCCTTAGCTCTCTTGTCCAGTTTACTAGGAAACTGGAGCGGCTTGGTTTTCGCAGTCAACAACTCCTGATCTAAGTTGAAGTTGGAGGAGGTTTCCAGTTTCATCTTTGGAGAGGAATCACGCTGCAGAATAGTGGGTGATGGATTAACACTTGGGTCAACATTGAACGTCGAAGGTAGAGGAAGAAAGACAAATAAGAAGAATCAAAAGGGCTAAAGAAATCACAGATCCAAATCATGGGGTAAATTGCAGACTCGAGAGAAGTAGGCTGGATGTTTGAACTGTGGACAGAAAGACCATCTCAAAAAGGATTGCAAAGCTCCGAGGAAACACCGTGACGACACAAATCGAGGTGGTAAGGCTACTGTTAATGTTTCTGATGAGAAAAATACAGACGCTTTGATTTGTGTATTGGATTGTAGAACCGATTCATGAATTGTTGACTCGGGATTATCATTCCATGCTACTTTCCGCATGGATATACTTCACGGGTATGTGAAGAGAAATTTTGAAAAAGTATATCTGGGAGACGACGAGACTTGTAGTAAAGTTGGGAAGGGTGACATATAGATTACACAGGCTAACAGTACAGTACTGAAGTTGAAGGAGGTTAGACACATGCCTAGTCTAAGGAGGAACTTGATTTCAGTAGGACAGTTGTCAGAATTTGGAATAGTGACGATATTCGGGGGAGAATCCTGGAAGTTGAGTAAAGGGTCAATAGTTTTGGCTCGATGGAAGAAGGAAGGTACACTGTGTGTATTCTCGGATTCTTACAACAGCATAACAGTGGCAACATCAAAAAGAGACACAGCACGTGGCACATGTGTCTAGTCACATGAGTGAAAAGGGGACGAGAGTTTTGGTACAGAAAGGGAAGCTACTGGGTATTAAGTCAATAGACCTAGAATTCTGTGAAGATTACGTCTTCGAAAAATAGAAAAAGGTTAGCTTTACAAAGTAGTAGACAGATTGGAGTTGGTGCATACAGACGTATGTGGACCTATTCAAGTATCCTCTATCGGTGGCTTAAGGAATTTTGTAACTTTCATTGACGATACTACCAGAAAGTTATGGGTTTACTTTTGTAAGAATAAATCAGACTTGTTCGGTACTTTCAAGAATTGGAATGCACCTATTGAAAATGAGATAGGTTTGAAATTAAAGTGTCTGAAGTTTGATAACGGTGGCGAGTACTGCAGCAGGGAATTTAAAGATTACTGTGCAGCTAAGGTGATCAGAAGATTGAAAACTGTTTTGATGAAACCGAGACAGAACAGAGTGGCAGAACGCATGAACAAGATGATCATGGAGCGTGCCTGGAGTATGAGGTTACATGCTGGGTTGCCAAAGCAGTTCTGGACAGACGCAGTGAGTATAAGAGTGTACTTGATTAACAGGGGGCCTTCAATTGCACTAAATTGTGGATTGCCTGAAGAAGCTTGGACCGAGAAAGAGGCAAAGATTTCCCATTTACGCATTTTTGGTTGCATAGCCTATGTACATGTTATGTTAGAAAACATGGGCAAGTTAGACCCCAAGTCTCGAAAATTTGTGTTTGTTAGCTATGGTACAGATAGATACGGTTATAGGTTGTAGGATCTAGAAAGCAAGAAAATTGTGAGGAATGTGGATGTGGTCTTCAATGAGTCAGTTTTATATGAAAACAGACATGATCAGAAGGATGAGACGAGAAATGAGTTAAACTAGGCTGAATTTGAGGGATCGTTTAGCAAAGTTTTGAAATCCCAGGATGTGAACAGACAGCTAACTCCATAGGCAGAGCCACAGACTCCCATAATCAGGAGGTCTACTAGATTAAGCAGACCTACAGTTAGATATTCACTCTTATTGCATTATCTGCTATTGAACGGTAGTGGAGAGCCAGAATGCTTCGAAGAGGCTTTGTAGAGAGAGGCAAAGGGCGAGTGGGAGCGTGCAATGGATAAAGAGATGCAATCTCGGTCCTCTAACAAGACTTGGGATCTGGTTTAGTTACCTAAGGCCAGGTTTGTTTTGGCAGACTAATTGTCCGCTCGGACTATTCGTCCGGAGTATAGTCAAATACCGCGTTTGTTAAGCCTCTGAACTAATAGTCCGGGTGGACTAATCCAGACTATTAGTCCGCCAAATGGGGGATAATTAGTGAGGGGGAGGTGTGTGATTAGAAATAATTTGATTAATGAGTGAATTCAAGAATTTTAAAAAATAATAAGAAATATTAAAATATTAAAATAAATAACATAAAATTTAACAATGACATAAAATTTAACTTATTAATTTATTTAAGTTAATTTTAAAATAAATTAACTTAATACAATAGTAAATCATTATCTAATCCGTTATTTAATCTTACTCAATTCAAACACAAAAAAATTAATCCCACTTCACTATTAATTCCACTTCATTACCAATCCCCCCTTACTACTAATTCAATTCAATCCAGTTCGGATTATCAAACGAGCTCTAAGGGTAAGTCAGCATTACAGAACAAGTAGGTCTACAAGTTAAAAGAAGAAGCTGATGGGAGTAAGCAGTACAAGGTGAGGATGGTGGTCAAGGGTTTTCAGCAGAAGAAGCCGAGAATTGACTACACGGAGATATTTTCACCAGTTGTGAAAATATCTACCATCAAGATAGTTCTGAGTATAATGGCTACAGAAGACTTGCATCTGAAGTAGCTAGATGTCAAGACAACGTTTCTTCACGGTGACTCAGAGGAAGAGATCTACATGCGGCAGCCACAGAGGTACTCGGTTAAAGGGAAGGAGGACATGGTGTGCAGGCTGAACAAATGCTTATATGGGTAAAAACAGGTACCCAGGCAATGATATAAGCGATTTGATAATTTTATGGCAGATACAGGGTTCAACAGATGCCATGGTGACCATTGCTGCTACATCAAGAGGATTACCAACTCGTATGTGATTCTCCTACTGTACGTAGATGATATGCTGATTGCAGGATCCAGTATGAATGAGATTATAAATATCATGGCACAGTTGTCCCAAGAATTTACTATGAAGGATTTGGGAGAAGCCAAATAGATACTCGGGATGAGGATCAGTAGGGATAAAAAAGAGTCGGAAGTTAAAACTTTCGCAGTCGGAGTATGTTGAAAAGGTTCTGTAGTGTTTCAACATGGAAGGCGCTAAGCCCATTAGCACATCTTTGGGAAGTCACTTCAGACTTTCAAAGGAACAGGGAGTTGTCACAGACGAAGAATAGAACTACATGGAAAAAGTACCGTACGCATCAGCCGTGGGTAGCTTGATGTATGCTATAACTTGCACGAGGCTTGACGTCGCCTATGCAGTGGGAGTTGTAAGCAGGTTCATGTCAAATTCGGGCAAGGAGCACTGGGAAGTAGTTAAGTGGATTCTGAGGTATCTTAGGGGTACCACGAGATATGTTTTGTGTTATGAGGGCTCGGGGATTCAGCTGAAAGGATTCGTGGATTCAGACCTAACTGGGGACATCGACAGCAAGAAATGCACAGCAGGGTACGTGTTAACCATGGGCAGTATAGCAGTAAGCTGGGTTTGCAGGTTGCAAAAGATAGTGACAATCTCTACCACTGAGGCAGAATATGTCGTAGCCACTAAAACGTGTAAAGAGCTGATTTGGATAAAGGATTTCTTGAAAGAATTGAGAAGAGGTCAGGACAAGTGTTAGTTGTATAGCGACAGTCAGAGTGCTATACACTTGGGAAAAAACTCGACATTTCATTGAAGGACCAAGCATATTGATATAAAGTATCACTTTATTCGGTCTCAACTAGAAGATGGGTAGTTCAATCTGGAGAAGGTTCATACGAACAAATTCCTGTAGATATGTTCACAAAGGTTGTGACAGTAGAGAAACTGAGAAACAGTTCAGTTTCTGTTGGTCTTCGGGCTTAGAGGACAAAAGAGTTGGCTTACACGGGACTTGGGATTTCTTGATTATAGAAGCCTTTGAGTGGTTTTACTTTAAGTGGGAGAATTGTTAAGAGTGAATAAAAACCTTTCTGTCTTGTGATTGCTTAAGTGGTCAAGGGTCTACTCGAGCAGGCTTGCACGCAGTTGGTTTTGAGCTAGTCACAGCTCGGGCGACCAAGGACCCAAGCGAGCGAGTTTATACGGAGGTGGTCTTGGGTTAGTGATCACTCGAACGGACAAAGATCCGCTCGAGCAAAGCATTGCAAAATAATATTTTTATTGTGCGGCGGCTAGTGTTATATTTTAGTCTAAGGGCCTTTATGAAATGTGCAGAATGTTATGTTTTAGCTAGAGAGAAACGTCAAGATCATAAATCTTTTTGTAGTCCTTAAATCAATAGTGAAAGTGTGAGCCCGTAGACATAGGCACCATAGCCGAACCACGTAAAAACTCGTGTGTGCATAATTAGTTATTTTTTGTTCTCATTCTAGTTTGTGTTCGTTTGTGGCTTGATTGTTTTCTTCACCAACGTCACTTGTGGGTTACATTTAGTCGAGTCTTGGCATAAAACCTTTATATATGTAGCTCCTAGGTCAAAACTTAACCCTAGCCGTCGCACAGAAAATTGCTGCTGCACCTTGATCGGTCAATCTAAAGACCGATCGATCTGTCTTTTAGACTGATCGATTCGTCTTAAATAGGCCTCGATTTCTCTGCCTTCTATAGAGATCTTGCGCCTATGTCGACCCACTTTTCAGTTGTCCAATCTTGTCCGGACATCACCATATTAAAGATCTGTTGGTCGCCTCATCCTGCACTCCATTCACAGGTATGGGTGCTCCACCTTCTCCGTTCATCCATCTGAATGGACTTGGACCAAACTCAAGCCACACTTGAATTTAACCCTCTTGCAATCAATCAGCTTCTCATTCTTGGACAGTCTTCCAAATTTTCAAATCTCAACTTTCTGTGGTAACTCTATCTTCTCTGACAGTGCTACTTGTCCTTAATCTCTACCTGATTTTCCCATAGCTTTCATGTGATTTGATGGTTCTCCGTTGTATTGTTTCTGCTGCTGTTGATTTGAACCAGCTTCACTCGATTATTTGGGTGAACTTTTCTGAAAAAACTCTACCTCGACTGCTGCACTCTTTTTTTGACTTTCTGACATACTCTGCTTGTTAGTTTGACTACGTCTTAAATGTCTGTATCTCGTACCATCCTTATTGGATTTTGCCTGTGTGGTAGTAGTAACTTCACCTACCACCATATCCCCTACCAATCTGTAAAGATTCTTAATTTTTTGCCATTTCATGATCATCATATCCCATCTGCTAATCTTTATTGCTCCACCCTTTACCGTGAACCCATAACCTAGAGAATCCAAAGTTTCCAAAGAAACCAAGTTCTTCTTTAACTCGGTCAAACATCTTGATTTTGACTATACCTATTCCAATTGACTGACACACTGGATCATTTCCTAATAGAATAGTACCCTTGTTACAAGACTTATACGAGTCAAACCATTCTCTAGCTGGACATATATGGTAGGAGCATCTTGAATCTACCTCACTGTCTGACGACTCTTCAGCCAAATTGACAGATTCTGCAGGTGCTTTTCTTTTCTTCTTTTCCTCCAGATGCTATTTCAATTCTTGGCACTAGCTCTTGAAGTGACCAGTTTTGTGGCAATAGAAGCATTTTACATCCTTCCTTGCACATGACTTGGACCATGATCAACCACTCCTGGAACCCTATTCACCTTATCTACTCCTTTCTCTGCTTGACTCAGACTTAGCCACCAGTGTACCTTATACATCAAATTCATTTCCCCCTTCATCTTCTCATGCAACAAAAGAGCTATAGTGACCTTTTTTTTAACTCTGGAGTGTCCTTCCCGTACATCAAAGTAGTCACTAGATGATCATAGGACGTTAGAAGCAATGCTAGGAGGAGGATCGCCTTATCCTCATCATCAACCTTCACTCTAAATCCGAATAACTATGTGATGAGCGTATTATACGTATTTATGTGTTCTAAAAGATATGTACCATCTTTTATCTGCAGTCCATACAGTTGCTTTTTCACTTACAACTTATTGGCTAGATTTCTCTTCATGTAAAAACATTTCAGCTTCTACCAGATCTCATGCCTTGTCTCCACATGAAGCACGTTGTGAATAACCTCGTCTCTCATATTCAACCGAATCGAACTCGCGGCCTTGAAATCTATGTCCTCCCAATCATCATTGGTCATCTTCTCTAGCTTACTTGCCTTGCCGAGTAACACATTGGAGACTCCTTGCTGAATCAGCAGATCCTTCATTCGTCTCTGCCATAGGAAAAAGTTATTCTTTTCGAAAAACTTCTCAACTTTATATCTGATGTTCACCATCTCTACTGCAATCTTGTGACCAAGCCTTTAACCTCCCTCTGATATTAGTTGTTGGGATTTAACGCGCACAAATTCTCTACGCAGCTAAAATAGGAGCGTTAGCTATGATCAACATAGATCAAATAGAGAATAAGAACACCCACATGGCCATGAGAATTTACGTGGTTCAACTGACTGCTTACCTCAACGGGAAAAAAGAAATAATCCACTATATGTCAATATGAAATACAAGCTTCACTCTTTCACGCACACAATGTCTATGGCCTCAAACTTGAGTCTCTTTCTCTCTTTATACTATTTCTAGCTTCTCTACTAAGCTCTCTCGAGTGTATAGACGATCTTAGAATTTTTATGAAATATAAAACTCTTATATATGCAGCCCCTATGCCAAAACTTAAACCTATCCGCTGCGCAAAAAATTGTTGATGTGCCCAGACCGATCGATCCGTCTTTAAATCGATTGATCCGTCATTTAGACCGATCGATCTGTTTTAAACATGTCTCAATTTCTCTACCATCTGCAGAGTTCATGTGTCTATGTTGATCCACTTTTCAGTTCTCTAATATTGTCCGAAAGTCCTACCAAGCATGGATAGAAAATTCGAGACACCAAACATAACAACCTCTACGTGGAGGACAAGAAGCTTTTGTATAGGCCCTGATTGACAATTTTATCTTTTTGGCTAAAAATATTAAAAAGTCGTTTGGTAAAAAAATTAAAAAATTAAAAAATTAAAAAATCAAATCAAATCACAAACTTCTAAAATATTCTATTCAAACAAAAATAAAGGAATTTATTTCGTTTTTTTACCTATTTTTGTATCTTTTATCTTTTCAATTTTTGTATCCTTCTACAAATTCAAAATCCAAACATTGGGTAAATCATTCTTATGTTGTTAATTGTAGATCATTTTCATTTTTCTAGTAATATTTTTTTTATAGAAAACTTTGAAAAAGACTTGCCTTCATTATCTTTATGTCTTAAAGCCATGTTTTATTAATTGAATTAAATATAATATTGAATTATATAATTAATAAAATTTTATTTTTAATTTGAATGCAACAAGTAGTAGAAGGATTATGTGTTTATCGTAGATGCAATACGAAGAACATAATATTGATAAAACACTCAACATGTATTAATTAGACTCATAGACTTACTTATCCTATAAAATTATATGTTTTCTTATTATTAATTCAATTAATCAAATGAGACCTAATAATTTTGACAATACATTAAGAAAAATATTATTAATAATTCAATAGTTTAAGAGAATGCACAATTATGTAGCAAAAAATACTTTACGTGAGATAATATTTGTCCATTTTTGTTAGGTAGGTGAGAGACAATGCTGACTTAGCTTGTATACATGGTACATTTTTATTTTCAAAAAGTACCACGTAAGTAATGTTACATAATACTCTGAAAGAACGTAATATGTAATGACCCAAGTGAAGTACTGCCATAATAACTTAAATAATTAAAGAGTCTAACGACGCGACCCAAAAGCTTAAGTTAAAGCTATTAGTAGCAGCCAATAAGTTTCTTTATATATCAGACTTAATTTCTATCTCCCACCGATGTGGTATGGAGAGAGGCAGAGGTCTCGAAATTATATATCTTGTGCATGTTAATGAGTTACTCTGTATTCGTTAATGGACTACTATCCACATCCTCACCTGGGGAAGAAACTCGACCACGTGACGAGAGGCTCGCGTATTTGAGTGGGGGATATTGTGATACCCCATCCCATATCAGTGAAAAAAAAATTAAATCTGATATATAAAGAAACTTGTAAACTACTACTAATAACTTGAGTTTAAATTTTTGGGCCGCGAGGTTAGACTCTTTAATTATTCAAGTTATTGGGTCAATAGTCCACTTGGGTCATTACAAATGATATCAGAGCCAACTTTGGTTACCATGTAGGGTTCTATGATGGTGCGGATAGAGGAGTAGATACTTTAGAGAGGGGTAGAGGTATCGAGATTGTATACTTTGCGCTTGCTAATGAGCTGCTCTGTGTTCGCTAATGAGCTCTTATTCACATTATAACTAAGGAAAGAACTTGGGCCACACAACGAGGTCGTTGCATTTTTAAGTAGGAGATATTATAATGCTTCATCCCACATCAGTGAGAGATACAAATTAAGTCTGATATATAAATAAATTTGTAAACTATTACTAGTAACTTAAGTTTAAATTTTAGGGCCACATTGTTAGATTTTTTATTCAAGTTATTAAATCAGTATACCACTTGAGTCGTTATATAATAATTTTTTAATTTTTTTTAATTGAAATCATTTACACACACATATATATATATATATATATATGTATATATATATATTATAAATTATTTGTATAATAGAAAGTTGAACTAAGGTATCTCATCATCACATGGCTTGTCCACACAAACCACTTTTGAGAGGTACTATAATATACGGGCTAGCATTGCGTTTTGCATGGTCCCCAATCCCCTGCCTTGAAGATATATTTCTTCTTGGTCCCATCCTTTCAAATCCTAAAAATTGGCTGTCCCCACAGTTGATTTTGTGGACACTCCTTTTCTTTTCATAAATGGGAATTTTATTATTATTATTATTGTTAAATTTCTATATCTATGTATAATAAAATTAGAGATAACTCGTATCTAAAGGTACTCTTATTATTTTTTTAAGATTACTCATGCATTTTAATAATTAATATCAAACTTTATTTTTTAAAGAATAATCAATATACAAAAAAAAATAATAGAAAATTTTTTAATCACAATTAACTTCGATGTTAATAAAGAGGAAAAAAATTATTAAGTGAAACAACAAATTAAAATATCAAGAGTATCGAGAAAAATTCAAACACAATTACCGAAAAAAGTTTATGCTTTGTTGTGATTACACAAATACTGAACTCATTGAGTAGGTAATCTTTGTAAAAAATCAGATTAATTAAAAATTCTTAGCCATATGATGTAAAAATATTTGTTTAATAGTTTAATCTTAAAATATTATAAGTCAATTAATTTTTCAAAACAAATATCTATATTATAAGTAAGATAGTTAGTCATGTCCGATTAATTTAATTTTTTATGAAAATTACCCACTCAACGAGTTTAATATAATGAACGATTCTGATTAAATTTTAAAATTTTAAATAAATTTTTTTTGTCCTCGCAGCACTAATCACAGCAGGATCATCCCCAATTGTATTAGATTACCATATAAAAAATACATCAAGTATGTTTACTTATCAATAATTTAATAATTAATTAATTAGTTAGTTTTTTTTTAAATTGGGAGTACAGAGGTAGCGGGGAGAAAAAAAAAGAGGGGAGGGAGTAGGGGAACTCGAACCGCAGACCACCTAAATGAGAAGCCTTATAAAAAGGCACGAAACACTAAACTGCCAAGACTTCTCAATTAGCCAGTTTAAGACACAATTAAAAATACTACTTTATTAATTTGTTAATTTAAAAACATAAAAAAAACATAGTAAAAGTAAAAACGAAGTTATTTATTTTATTTTAATGATGATATTTTTTACACTTATATTAATGCCACATCAAAATTCTATCTTGTTATATAGATAGATATCAAATTCTAAAAATTTAAGAGTGAAACAAAAAATAATATCAATAATTTCATAATTAGTTATTTAGCCAATTTCAAAACATTCAATTAAAAATATAATTTTATTAGTTTTTAATTTATAGATGTAAAAAATAAAAAAATAACTAAAGTAGAAACTATATTATTTTTTCATTAGATTAGTAAAAGTAGAAATAATAAAAATTAATATTTTTATTTATTTTTTTACAAAGAAAAATATGACGGAGGAGAAAGAACAAAATAAAAAACTTAGATTGTTTTATTTCAATGATTAGATTTTTGACACCTATACAAATATTACATTAAAAATTTAATATTGTATAATAAATATCACATAAAAAATTCAAAATATAGATGTATAAATATTTATTTATATACAAGCTCACAAATATTTGTCTTATCCTCTGCATTGCACAACTAGTTTTTAGCATAAATAGGTATATATTTGACTCTCATTGTGGCAACTGTGGAACTCTAATGTTATAAAAGTAGTATTTACTATTATACTAACAGTTAGTTACCTGTGTGAAAACAACACTCAATTTGGGTTTTTTTTTTCTTTTTTTAAGCCA
>JAOTRH010182133.1:0-11966 GCA_034768845.1 Heliamphora exappendiculata | reverse complement strand
AAACTGCGTGAATTATGTATATCTATTTTATATATTTTTGTTAATTTAATTAATTCAGAAAATTCGATTTTAATTAAAATTTCGTAAAAGAAAATAAAGTTAAGCTTTTTTAATTAAAAGTTTTTACATAAATGAAAAAAAATTAGATATTTTATTTTTTAACAAAATAGCACGTTTAAGATATTTTTTTATTAAATCGGATATCTTCGAAAAATATGAAAATTAATTTCGAATTTTGAGTTAATTAAATGAAAAAATGTTTAATCTTAATAAATTATTATTTTTGAAAAATGTCTGACGTAAAAATAAAATAATTGAATACCTCTAATCACTAACTTAGTTGAAATGTTAAAGAAAAAACTGTGCATTCATCATATATTTTATTTATTACACATTAAAACACAAAAAGATGGTTTAGCAAATTGAAATCTTTGGAATCATGTACACGAAAATATATTTTAGATTCTTTCAGATCGTGTGATTTTCGAAATTAATAAAGTTATTTTAATTAAACTGACTTTTATAACCCTTAAAGTTTTTTTACAAATTTAAGTGAGAAAAAGAATTTATTCATAGATAAATCTCACGATTTTCATCACTAATTTATTGGCGATATAATTAATTTTGCGTGTTGGCAGTAAGACCTTCCTTCTCATCGGACAGATTAATTGCGATATCGCCAGTATAAACCTCATTCATAGATAATTCTGGATAACTATTAGTGTGGATCACTTCTCCATCTGAATGGTTCATTGTGAAGCGATTGATTTGTGATTAGGTGGTGGTTAACACGTAATTGTATATAAATAGTATCTTCTTCATCTGAGTCACTATTATTATCTACTGGACCGAAACTATGTTAGCTATTTAATTTTACTTGGCATGGTCAATTGCCTAGATAGTAAAATTAATAGAAATTGACCTGTTTAGACAAATGATGGGTAATAGACGTCCTCCTATCGAGCCATGCTATTCGCAGGGCATCAAGCTGTTGGTGAATTTTTTTTAATGATAGAGGGAACCAAATTAAAATAAACTGAAAGTTTTACTCGTCATAATTAACGGTTATTTTTAATTATGTGATTTTTAGGATTAAAATAACTTTCAATCCACTCGCGTCAATACTCAAAGAAAACAAACTAAGGGGATCAAACTTTGTTCACTGGAAAAGTAATTTGGATATAGTTTTAACTACTAAGGGTATTTTTTCAATACCAGAAAATGTGTTTGTTTCTGAAAAGGGTTCTTCTTCTGGGCCAAAAGGTATGAAGAAGAAAAAGGTTTAGGAACAGGGCGGCACAATTTTTAAAGTAGTTAGTGAGCTACGGACTAGTGTGAAAAGTCGAAAGGTAGATGTTTTCATTGTAACCAGACACGGCACTGAAAAAAGAAATGTCAAGTTTATCTCAGCATGCTGAAAAATAGGATAATTTTTTTTCACTAGTTGTGGAAACATATTTAGCGGTGTTATCTACCGGTATCTGGTGTGTAAATACGAAAGCCACTAATTATGTATGCAATTCATTGCAGGGGTTTGAAAAAATTTGACAACTTAGTGATGGAGAGATTTACTTGCATATAGGTAATAATACAAAAGTGACAGCAATTGCAGTGGAAAATATCACTCTCAGTTTTAGTAGAGATTGAATTTTAATATTGAGATATTATCTTTATGTACCTTCCATTAGAAGGAATTTAGTTTTCGTTTCTAGATTGGATAAAGACGGATATTTAGTTTTTTCAATAACTCTGTGGTTATTAAGGATAATAAACGGGTTATCTGTTCTAGTACATTGGTGGATGATCTTTATGTTATTACTCCAATCTTTCCTACACTATAACTGGTTGAATTAAATAACACATCTAACTTACCATATAAGAGAAAGTTTCCTTCTTTAATGAACCAAACGTTTCTTTGGCACTTACACTTAGATCATATTAATCTAAAAATGATAAATAGACTAGTAAAAAATGGACATTTGAGTTCATTAGAAGTCGAGGTACTTCAGTCTGTGAATCTTGCTTGGAGGGTAACATGAGCAGGAGGCCCTTTTCGACCAAAGGCTATAGAGTTAAAGAACCGTTGGAACTGATTCATTTTGATGTGTGTGGTTCTATGACAATATAAGCTAGAAGTGACTTTGAGTACACCGTTAGTTTCATTGATGACTACTCAAGGTATGGATACATTTATCTAATGCACTGTAAGTTTGAATATTTTTAAGAAATTTAAAGAATTTAAGGTGGAGCGGAAGAAGCGTCTAGGTAAAAGTATCAAATCACTACGATCCGAACATGGTGGGATGAACTTCTTCTGAGAGTTTAGAGACTACCTGTCATCAGAAGGGATTATATCCCAATTGACTGCACCGAACATTTCACAGCAAAATAGTGTAGTAGAAAGAAGAAATAGAACTCTTATGGAGATGGTAAGGTCTATAATGAGTTATTCAAGATTACCCAATTGATTTTGGGGACTTGCATCAAAGACACCGGCTTATATTCTCAACTTGGTACCTTCTAAGTAAGTATCTTCAGCTCCCATAGAATTGTGGACCAGGCGTAAGTCTAGTTTGAGATATATTCGAATTTGAGAGTGTCCACCACATGTGCTGAAAGGGAACGAGGGTAAATTGGAACTGAGGACAGAAGCATGTTTCTTTGTGGGGTATCCCAAGGGAACGAAGGGTGATTTATTTTATAATCCTAAGGATCAAAAGGTCATTGTTAGCACCAATACCCGATTCTTGAAAGAGAATTATATTATAGACCATAGGCCCAAAAGTAAAATTACTTTGGAAGAAATGAGAGAAAATAACAGTAAAATGGAAGAGGAACCACAAGTCACTGATATCCCATTACCTCGTCGTAGTGAAAGGATTATCGGGACAGGTGCAAATCATAAACAGGGTGCTAGTATTAACATACTAGACGAGCATGTGGGTAATGGTGCACAGAGTTCAGATTCTACACAGCGTGTTACTGCTAGTACATAGATGCAGGTAGTGCCTCGTCGTAATGGAAGGGTTGTTCATCAACCTGATCGGTATATATTTTGGAAAGAGTCTTTTGATAGGATCCCGGCAAAATTGAATATCAAACCCAGTAATTACAATAAAGCACTTCAGAACAAAGATGCAGATCTTTGGCAAAATGCAATGAATTCAAAGATAGAATCTATGTATTCTAATCAAGTCTAGAAACTTGCAGAACAACCCGAAAGGATAAAACCCATTAGATGCAAGTGAATCTACAAGAGGAAGAGAGAAGCAAAAGGAAATGTTAAAACCTTCAAAGTTAGGCTTATTGCAAAAGAGTTCCCTCAGAAAGAAGAGATCAATTATGAGAAAACTTTTTCATCGGTAGCCATGCTTAAGCCTATTCGGATTCTCTTATACATTGCTGCTCATTTTGATTACAAAATTTAGCAAATGGATGTCAAGACAACTTTCCTTAACAGAAGTCTTGATGAGTGTATCTATATGGTACAACCAGACGGTTTCATAGCAAAGGGTCAGAAGCACATGTTGTGCAAGCTTAAGAGATCTATTTATGAATTTAAGTAGGCATCAAGGTCTTGAAATACTCGATTTGATCAAGCCATAAAATCTTATGATTTTGATCAAAGTCCAAATGAGTCCTGTGTATACAAGAAGCATAACAGAAGCATGGTAGTCTTTTTAGTACTTTATATTGATGATATCTTGCTCATCGAAAAAATGTGGGGGTGTTATCTTCGATAAAAGTATGGTTATCTTGGCAATTCGATACGAAGGACTTGGGAGAAGCCAATCACATCCTCGGAATCAAGTTTTGCGAGATCGAAAACAAAAAATGTTGGGTTTATCACACGCAAAGTATATCGCTGATATCTTTGCTCATTTTAGCATGCAGGATTCTAATAAAGGGTTTCTACTTTTCAGGTATGGAATCACTCTATCCAAGAATCAGTGTCCTAAGACACCTGATGAGATAGAGAAGATGAAGGCGGTTCCTTATGCTTCAGAAGAAGGAAACTTAATATATGTTATGCTTTGCACTAGACACAACATCTGCTTTGCCATTGGCATGATTAGCAGATATCAGTCTAACCTAGGACAGGGGCATTAGACTGTGGTAAAGAATATAATCAAGTACCTAAAAAAGACCAAGGATTATATGTTGGTTTACTAGGCAGACAGTCTAGTACCTTTAAGGTACAAAGACTCAAATTTTCAGTTAGATAAATATTCCCGTAAGTCTACCTCAGGATATGTGTTTACCTTAGGAGGTGGAGTTATTAGTTGGAGGAGTATCAAGCAGTCATGTATTGTCGATTCTACCATAGAGGCTGAGTACGTGGCAACTTCTGAAGCAGCTAAGGAAGCCGTTTGGTTCAGAAACTTTCTGTTGGATCTAGATGTGGTGCTTTCAGTTCAGTCGGCTATTAACTTTATTGTGACAATAGCAGAGCGATTGCAAACTCGAAAAAGCCAAGAGTCCACAAGAAAGGAAAGTACAATGAGCATAAGTATCACCTGATATAAGAAATTGTATAGAGGGGTAATGTTGTTGTGACCAAGATTATATCAGAAGACAACCTTACAGATCCTTTTATAAAAAGCTTACTGGTTATGGCTTTTGATAGTCATGTAGAGGGCATGGGAGTCAAATGTATGGTAGCATAGTTTTGAGTATAAGTGGGAGATTGTTAGAATATATACTAAAAATCATAGATTTTATTTAGTTTTAGTATTTAATTTAATTTTAATAAAATTAATTTTTTTATTTTATGAGAATCTTAATGAGTAATGTATGAAATATTATTTCTTTAATATTATGCATGAATATCATTTATTCTGTACAGTATTTTATCTGGTGTATAGAGTACGGCTTGCACACAGAAGACCAAATTATAGGTTCTTATAGAATATAAGTTATTGTTCACAGTTTTAGATGGAATTGAACAAACCATCGGTACAACTATAGTATAAAGTTTTAGTAGACTTGTCTTTGTTACATGGAACACATAATAGCGTTGTCTATTGTTCCGACTAACTGTGCTAATACACTTTGTGTGTATTGAAATGACCACATTGGGGTAATTAATTTTATAATGTTTATATAAATAAATTTACACCCCAAGGTTATTATGAATGCTTATACTCTTAATCCCAAAATAATTATTATTTGCGTATAATTATTATGAATGCTTAGTGTTTTATGAAAATATCAGAAACTGCTGTAAGGTTTTCATAATTACAAATACCGCTATAAGGTTTGGTTAATTGCGAAAACCGCTGATGGGTGTTTGTGTTTCACTGAAAATTTTACTCATAATTATTCCACAGGTCCTTACTGTAGCCCTATAAATATGCGGATAGGCTGAACCAATTTCATAACTTGTATTCAAGACTAAAACTATCCAAGCTCTGCTGGTACGAGTTCTTGATAGATTGTAGCCCACACTACATTTAAGAATCACATAAGGGAATACAGTAGAAGGTCTAACGAAAGTTTCAACTCGAAATCAAATCGTAGTTGAAGAATCGACCGCCAAAAAGGTATTCTTCTAAATTAACTGTGGTTGCATGGGCTTTAATTTTGATAATTCGTCATTAAAAATTTTATCTGAAACCCGTTTCGGCATTTGCCCATTCAATTAATTTTTATCAAAAATCGTTTGCAAAAATAATGATCTTGACAGTTTTGCCTCCAACAATTGATATCATAGCCGTTTTATTTTTTATTTACGGTTATCGGAGCCGAGTAATTTTAGAACTTTGCTAACTTGGTTTTTCAGACGTTTTAATCCCGATTTTATGATCATAATTTATTTCATGTTTGATTGAATGATTTTGAATGATGATTGTTTATTTTTTAATCACGGGAGTTGATCGTGATAGATTGAATGTGAGCATTCGGGACACAGGATCGATGTAATAGTTAGTTTTTATTTTTAAAATATCTGTTTAAATTATTTAAGAATAGGTTGAATATCCAATAACACGAAGAACAAGCGGCGGCACCGGCAGTAGTTTTGGATTTTACGAGCCACGAATCGTGGTAAGTTTTTTAACGATTTTAAACAAATTTTCTGGCGAGTTTTTTTTGCAGTATTTATGCATTAAAAATAAACAAAAATAAGTCAAAACATGCGAAAAAAATCATTAAAAAAATAGCCCACCCACCGGCGGCTTTGCCAGCGGTAGTTCGGCGGCAGTTTTAATGATTTTTGGGGTCATTTTTAAACTATTTTTTGAGCATTGTTTTAGGCATAAAATAGAAAAAAAAATACGTTAAAATACTTTCTAAAAACTAGGAAAAATTGGGCTAAAATAGAAAAAAATAGGCGGTAAAACTAGGCGGCATTTTCTACGGCGGCAACAGCGCTGTTCGGGGGCTATTTTTGGGCCTTTTTCGAACTAGTTTCAAGGTGTTCTTCGAAGCAACATGTGATTGGATATTTGAGCTTTTTTTCCAGAAAAAATAGGAGCCAAAGCATTACCGAAAAAATCCCAAAAGGGTGGCAGAAGCTGGCGGCGCTGGCGGCCAGCGGTTGTGGCTATTTCCAGGTAGTGTTTCGGCAGTTTTTTCAGCAATTTTCGAGCAGATTTTTTGACAAAAAAATACTACTTTTCGAGGAGGCGGATTTTTTTGGGTATAAAAAACGTAAAAATGGAGCACAGAGGAGGCACAAAAGCCGTCTGAAAGTGGCGATAAGGTGGTGGCAGCGGCAGGCTGGCGGTGGCCGGCGGTTTTGGATTCCCTCAGGGCTGTTTTGATCGATGTATTTGATATATTTGGTACTAATATGATATGTACAGATATATCAAAGACTATCAGGGACTCCTGATTCAACCGGGACACATAATCAGAGACGAACTGGAATTATTATAGCTTATCTTCGATATGAGACTAAAACGTTTCAGTATTTCACTTGGATCATAAAATCGAAATATATGCATATCGTGTCTATATATATATGAACTGCGTAGATGATTGCATATTTATTTTATTTATCTTGTTAATTTAATTAATTCAAAAATTTGATTTTAATTAACATATTTTGTAATAAAAACTAAAATTAAGTTTTTTTTAATTAATTAATTTTAATTAAATGAAATTTTTTTAGATATTTTATTTTTTTTACAAAATATCACGTTTAAAATTATTTTTTTAAAATTAGATATCTTGAAAAAACGTAAAAATTAATTCTAAATTTTTTGATTAATTAAATGAAAAAATATTTAATCAAAACAAATTATTATTTTTTTAAAAATGTGGAATGAAAAATAAAATAAATAAATTTCTTTAATCATTATCTTAGCTGAAAAGATGAATAAAAAATTTTGCATTTATTAAATTTTATTTATTACGAATTTAAATACAAAAAGATGGTTTGATAAATCAGAATATTTATAATCATGTACACGAAAATATGTTTGATTTTTTTCAGACCGTGTAATTTTTGAATTAATACATTTATTTTAATTAAAAGAATTTTTATAATCCTAAAAAATATTTTAGAAATCTAAGTGGGAGAAAAAATTTATTCACAAATAAATCCCGCGGTCTCCATTACCAGTTTGTAGGCGATGCAATTAAACCCTGCGTGTTGGCAGCTAGCCCTTCCTCCCCATCGAACAGATTAATTGCGGTATCACCAGTACAAACCTTCTTTAGGGATAATTCTAGATAATTGTTAGTGTAAATCAATTCTCCATATGAAGAGTTCATTGTGAAGCGATTGATTTGAGATTAGGTGATGGTTAACACATAACTGTATATAATAGTATCATCTCCATCCGAGTCACTGCTATTACATACTGAACGGAAACTATGTCAGCTATTTAATTTTACTTGCCAAAATTAGTTGCCTAGATAGTAAAATTAAAAGGAATTGAACTGTCTGAACTAATGATGGATAGTAGACGTCCTCCTATCAACGCATGCTATTCATAAGATTCCAAGCTGCTGGTGAATTAATTTAAAAATGGTAAAGAAAACTAAGTTAAAATAAATTTAAAATTTTGCTCGTCATAATTAACGATTATTTTAATTATGTGATGATTCTTAGGATTAAAATGGCTTTCAATACACTCTCTTCTATACTCAAAGAAAACAAACTTACGGGATCGAATTTTGTTGACTAAAAAAGTAATTTGGATATTGTTTTAACTACCAAGGGTATTCCTTCAATACCAAGAAATGTGTTTGTTTTTAAATAAAAAATTTTCTCTCGGCCAAAAGGCATGAAGAAGAAAAAGATTCAGAAACAGGGAGACATGATTTTCATGGTAGTTAGTGGGCTACGAACTAGTATGAAAAAATCAAAAGGCATCTTTTCATTGCAACCAGACACGACACTGAAAAAAGCTATGTTCAGTATTTCTCAGAAGGCAAAATAAACAGGGTAATTTCTGCTCACTGGTTGTGAAAATAATGTTTAGCGGTGTTATCTATCGACACCTGATGTGTAGATACGGGATCACTATTCATGTTTGCAATTCATTGCAGGGGTTCCAGGAAACCCGACAACTTAGTGATGGGAAGATTTACCTACATATGGGTAATAACACAAAGGTAACAGCAATTGCAGTAGGAGATGTCATTCTCAGTATTGAGAGATTATTTTTATGTACCTTTCATTAGAAGGAATTTAGTTTTCATTTCTAAATTGGTTAAAGACAGATATTTGGTTTATTTTATTGACTATGTGGTTATTAAAGATAATAAATGGGTTATCTGTTCTGGTACATTAGTGGATAATTTTTATATTATTACTCCAATCTCTCTTACACTGCAACTAACAAAAATGAATAACACATTTAATTTACCATGTAAGATAAAGTTTCACTCTTTAATGAATCAAACGTTTCTTTAGCACTTACGTTTGAGTCATATTAATCTAAAAAGAATTAACAGACTGGAAGCAGATGTACATTTGAGTTCATTAGAAGTGGAGGCACTTCCAGTCTATGAATCTTACTTAGAGGGTAAGATAACCAAGAGACCTTTCTTGGCCAAATGCTATAGAGCTAAAGAATCGTTGGAACTAGTTCATTCTAATGTGTGTAGTCCTATAACAATCTGGCCTAGGGGTGGCTTTGAGTACTTCATCAGTTTCATTGATGATTACTCAAGGTATGGGTATATTTACCTGATGCATCGTAAGTCTGAATGCTTTAAGAAATTTAAAAAATTTAAGACAGAGACGGAGAAGTATCTGGGTACAAGTATCAAATCACTACGATCCGACCGTGGCGAAGAGTACCCCTTTGGAGAGTTTAAGGATTACCTATCATCAGAGGGGATTACATCCCAGTTGACTGCACTTAGCACTCCGCAGCAGAATGGTGTAGCAGAAAGAAGAAATAAGACTAATGGAGATGGTAAGGTCCATGATGAGCTATTTAGATTTACCCAATTTATTTTGAGAACTCACTTTAGAGACAGCAGCTTATATTCTGAACTTGGTACCTTCTAAGTCAGTACCTTCTACTCCCACAGAATTGTGGACCAGGCGTAAGCCTAGTCTGAAATACATTCGGATTTGGGGCTGTCCAGCACTTGTGCTGAAAGGGAACGCGGGTAAGTTGAAACTGAGGATAGAAGTTTATTTCTTTGTAGGGTATCCTAAGGCAACAAAGGGTGGATTGTTTTATAATCCTAGGAATCAGAAGTTCATTGTTAGCACCAATGCTTGATTCTTGAAAGAGAATTATATTATGGACCATATGCCCAAAAGTAAAATTATTCTAGAAGAACTTAGTAGAAATACCAGTGGAAGGGAAGAAGAACCACAAGTCACTGATATCCCATTCCCTCATCATAGTAGGAAGATTATCGAGACAAATGCAAATCATGAACAGAGTGCTGAAGCACAGGGTTCAGATTATACACAGCGTGTTATTGCTAGTACACAGACACAAGTAGTACTCGTCGTAGTGGGAGGATTTTTCATTAACCTGGTTGATATATGTTCTTGGGAGAGTCTTTTGACAAGATCATGGCAGAACTAGATACTAAATTCTGTAACTACAATGAAACACTTCAAGACAAAGATGTAGATCTTTGGCAAAGGACTATGAATTCAGAGATAAAATCTATGTATTTCAATCAGGTTTGAGAACTTGTAGAACCACATAAAGGGATAAAATCCATTAGATACAAGTGGATCTACAAGAGGAAGAGAGGAGCAGATGGGAAGATTGAAACCTTCAATGCAAGGCTTGTTGCTAAAGGGTTCACTTAGAAAGAAGGAATTAATTATGAGGAAACCTTTTCACCGGCAGCCATGCTTAAGTCTATCCAGATTCTCTTATTTATTACTGCTAATTTCGATTACGAAATCTAACAAATGAATGTCAAGACAGCTTTCCTTAACGGAAGCCTTAACGAGTGTATTTATATGGTACAACCATATAGATTCATTACAAAGGACCAGGAGCACATGTTGTGCAATCTTAAGAGATCCATTTATGAACTTAAGCAGGCATTAAGGTCTTGAAACACTCGGTTTGATCAAGCCATAAAGTCTTATGGTTTTGATCAGAGTCCAAATGAGCACTGTGTTTATAAGAAGTGTGACGGAAGCATGATGATTTTCTTATTACTTTATCTAGACGATATCTTGCTCAACGAAAATGATGTGGGGGAATCCTGAGGTAGAGTCCAAACCAGGGATGTAATTGGCTTCTCCCAAGTTTTTCACATCGAACTGCCCAAATAACCATACTTTAACCGTAGATAATGCATCTCGCACAAGCTTGATACACTTCTTATAAACACAGTGCCCAAATAATGGAAAGAATTAAAAACAAAGAATGTTGAGCTTATCACAAGCAAAGTATATCCATGATATCCTTGTTCGTTTTAGCATGCAGGATTCCAAGAAAGAATTTTTCTCTTTCAGGCATAAAATTACTCTATTCAAGGATCAGTGTCCTAAGACACCTAATGAGATAGAGAAGATGAAAGCAATTCCTTATGTTTCAGCAGTAGGAAGCCTCATGTATGCTTTGTACTAGACCCAACATTTGCTTTTCCGTTGGCATGGTTAGCAGATATTAGTCTTACCTAAGGTAGAAGCATTGGACTATGGTAAAGAATATAATTAAGTACCTAAAAAGGACTAAAGATTATATATTGGTTTACCAGACAGACAGTCTAGTACCTTTGGGATACACAGACTCATATCTCTAATCTGACAAGGATTTCCGTAAGTCTACCTCAGGATATAAGTTTACCTTAGGAGGTGGAGCAATAAGTTAGAGGATTATCAAGCAGTCCTACATTGTTGATTTCACCATGAAGGCCGAGTACGTGGCAGCTTCTGAAGCAGCCAAGGAGGTTGTTTGGCTCAGGAACTTCCTATTTGATCTAGATGTGGTATCTTCAGTTCAATCGGCTATTACACTTTATTGTGACAAAAGCAAAGCGATTGCAAACTCGAAGGAGCCAAAAGTCTATAAGAAAGGAAAACACATTGAGTGTAAATATCACCTGATACGAGAAATTGTACAGAGAGGTGATGTTGCTGTGACCAAGATTGCATCAGAAAACTGTTGGGAATGTATACTAAAAGGTCATGCTTTTTATGTATTTTATTCTGGATCCCTGGCATATTAATAAGAAACATTTGACATGATTTTACATTTATGATTTCATATTTATATTTGTGATGTATGAATGTATATTCCGTATATTCTATCTAGTATTTAACTTGGTGCGTGCTGCACGGAAGATCGGGTCAAAAGTTCTGATAGATTATACAGGTAGGCTCGCAATCGCAATGGACCCGAACATTCCATTGGTACATTCCCCCTCATGTGCTTTACTTATAGGTTTGATTATGCTAAACCTGTACAGTGGATCTTCGGATCCGACATATCAAAAGGTTAAGCGGTGTGGTTGCGAGGAGAAGAGGATAATTAAATCGGGTTGTGAGTAACCTAATTTATTTATCGGGAATCCATATCTTA
>JAOTRH010182102.1:0-11967 GCA_034768845.1 Heliamphora exappendiculata | reverse complement strand
AGATGGCATAGAGAAGAGAGATAAACGGCAGAGAGAGAGAGAGAGAGGGTTTAGGTAGTGATTTTGGGCAGTGGTTTTGGGAAGATGGTTTTAAGGTGATTTGGGGGAGTTTAAGGGGTGGTTTTGGGTCCTGTAATTTTTTTTAAAAGTGATTTTGAAATGATTTTTGTTAAGTATAACAAAAATTTTAATGATTAGATTCATTTAATATTAAAATTAAATATAAAGAGAAATTAATATAATTTTTAAAGTTAAAATTTTTTTTTTAAATTTTTGTCAAATACCTCGAGTAGTCAGTGTAATTTATTCAAATTATATATATATATAAAAAAATTCTACAAGGATTTTTATGATAAAATTAAAGCACCTCCTCCTAGTTCACCTAGATGGCTAGATATGCCTATTCCACTCGTTCAACTGCAGGAACTACAAAAATGGACAGACAAAAGGACACATTCTAAAGACAAACAAAAGACTACATTACATGGGCCCAGTCTAGCCAACAACTTGTTTATAAGATAAATGAGGACTTTTGAGCAACTCTCGGTGCAACATAAAAAGTTCTTGAGTTCAACTCACATATGATGAGCAAAGCTCATAGTCCAACCCTACCCATGTCCTAGCACAACCACCATAGCTAATAGGGACTCATCTTGTTTCTGAATACCGCGGTGCTGGTTTTGCTATGGTGCTGGCCTTGGGAAGCTAATCGCCTCCACAATTGACCGAGTTGCGTGGTGTTCAGTCAGCTTTTTTTGGCCCTTGAAAATTCGGAGGACTCGCGATTAACTTGCAATTAACTTGCGACCATTATTTTTTTAAAAATTCAATTGTATCAAAACTACTCATTTTCAAATGATTGAGATTGACATGAATTTGACACTTATGGCATAAAAACAATAAAATAAACAAATCATATCATTAGATAAGCCAACTTATATTCTCCATGTGAGCCCATTTTGGGCACAAAATTATGACAAAAAATACCCGAATCAATTGACCCATAAAAGCTTTAGGCATTTCATTTGGTATCAACCATTTTTCAAATTTGGCCATCACTTTCTTTCAAAATACCGCCAGAGTCTCCAAACTCAGCACTTTGATTTTAGGTCTAAGAACTAATCTCTGTTCTACAACGTTCCCATCACCAAAGATTCTCCCTTCATAGTTGGTTTGGAGAAGATCGACGGTTGTTAGTAATAAATACTCATTTCATGAAAAAACAAATGCAAGACTGAATCAAAGTGGAGCCATCTATTTCAGAGTATTTAGTATCTTAAGACAATTAGTCTTGAAAGCACGAGTACACATCAAAAAAATTAATGTCCTACAAATATATATATATATATATATATATATATATATATCACCAAAATGATGTTGGATGCCTGCAAGGATGCTTTTGGTGTGGAACATAAACAAATAATTCTCGACACCCTTACTTTTAAGAGGGAAGCCTTACCTCATGATTTTCTTGACAAGCATTTGGCTGTTGACACTTACCTTTAAATCTTCCCTTTATTTAAGATTTCCAAAAGGTGAGATTTTGGCGTGCAGGAGAGGGATGCTTTTGGTGTGGAACATAAACAAATAAATTGTGGTTATAGGGGAATTAGGACTCCAGCGTTATAGAAGCATCGAAAAAGGGGCAGAGGAAAGGTTAAGAAACAGGGTAATCATTCCAATACAAATCAACAGAACCTAACCTTACTTATGAATTTTTAATTAATAAATAAAACCAGTTGCTAAAGTTTGGGGCTATATTACATCACTGTTGGTTTTGCTGTCTCTGTGGCTGAAAGTTGGGATGATTCTGTTGTGCATTCTGGAGGGCAACCATATTGGCTTGTAGATTCTGAGCATTTTGCGGCATGTTTCCAAATGCACTTTTGCTGTTGCTGTTGCTGTTGCTGTTGTTGGATGGGCATCATATTGCCAGGGTTGGCTTCTCCCATGTTGAACACTAGGAAGGAAAAGCCTCATCACAGTTCAGTGAATTAAGTTCGAATAAACAATTTAGAAGCAAAGAATAATAGGGGAGGAGCACATGATGCCTCTAATAACCACACAATTACTTTTTCTTTTGGAAAAACAACAATTCAAAAACCAGTCCATAATAAAGTTAAATAGAGAAGGGCTAGGATATGATTCATACTTTGATCACTCAGAATTTGGGAAGCATGAGTCCGATTTCCACCAGATAATCCAAACTGACAGAATTGAAATGAGCATGAGAAAGTAAATCAGGGCATTGGATCAATGATAAAACAAAATAATAGAATCCAAACTAAACTTGTAAAACATGGCACTGAAGCAGAATCTATAAGAAAGGTATGCAAATCGACATAAAACCCTACAGCATGCAACTACTTTGGCTACAAAAGAAGTTATATTGTCTGCCACAAAAAAAAAAAACCAAAACAAAACAAACTGGAGATAAATCTCCTATTAGAACTAATAAGCTACAAAAACGAGATCAATGCCACTTTACCAGCAAGTCTTCATAAAATGAACAGAGAACTTCTTTCAAAATGATCTTTGAATCATCAGAGTTTGCGGGACTTTGTTTCCTTAGTACTGAACACAGCATTCCATGATTTTAACAGTATCTAAACAAGGCTAAAATGTCAGGAACCCTAAGAACACCCCAAAACCCCACATCCCCACCCCACCCCACCAGTGTGGCAGCGCTAGTGTCTCCACGAGTTTTTAACCATGCAAAATCTTGCAAATAATATCCGACTCCCGTTCAGCATGCGAAGCCAATTACCGCCATCTATGTTAGCTAACGATGGCATCGGTGCATGCATTCCCTTTGGTCAAGGTTATCAAGCCAACCCCAGAGCACCGAATTGCTAGTTAGAGTGTGGTTATGATGGTACCACATTGTGGGTCAGTGTTTTATTCATATGATGTTTTGGATACTACAGCATCGCTCATGAGAGAGAGAGAGAGAGAGAGAGAGAGAGAGAGAGAGAGAGAGCCAATCAAAATCTGACCTGCATTCTTGGCAGAAGTGATTGTGATGACATTGTAGCTGACATGTTTGAGATCTGTCACGGGCAAAAGGGATCCATCAGATTGCTATGGCATATATCTCTTCCCACGTATTGGAAGAATACAATGAAGAACAGTTTGGCAAAGATTTGTACGTGATTATCAAACAAAATGGTTTTTAAAAAAAAATAGTTTTAACACAAGATAAGGTTAGGAACAGAAATACTGCAAACAAACAAAATTAGGAACCAGAAAATGAATTCAATTATGAGTTGGCACCAAAAAAGGCAATATAGTTTGATATAGTGACTAAAATATAAACAGGCTGTCAATATTCATCAGTAAATATTCCTACTTCACTTTATTTTTTGAAGTAAATAATTTTATAAATAGACATTAAGGGAATTATATGAGGGAAAAACCCTTACAAAAGGGAGCATAACAAAAATAAATCCCACAAAAACGAGATGCCCACAAAAGCTCTACAATTCCCACATCGAAAGACATTTCCATAAAAAAATCTACTTTATAATTGCACTTCAGAGGTATAATATATCAAGGTTGTATACTAAAAATTATGATTTTAGATTTTAGATTTTAGTATTTAATTTAATTTATTAATAAAATTAGTTTTTTCATTTTTATGAAAATCTTAATGAGCAATGTATGCGTTTCATTATTTATTTAATTTCGTGCATGGGTGTCTTTTATTCTACATAATATTTAATCTGATGTGTATAGTTCGGCTTACACACAGAAGTCTAAATTATCGGTTCTTATAAAATATAAATTTTTGATTCACAGTCTTAGATAAAATTGGGCACACCATCGATACAGTTATACCACAATATTTTAGTAAATCTGTCTTGATTACGAGAAACGGTAATTGTTTCGACAATTGTTCCAGCTCATTATACTAGTATACTTTGTGTGTATTGAACATGACCGCGTTAGGTAATTAATTTTATACTAACTATATAAATGAATTTATACCTCATGACTATTATGAGTATTTATACTGTTAATTCTGAAATAATTATTAGACACATATTTAGTATTTGTTATTTTGATTCATTAAAGGGTGCGGTGCGATTTTTTACGGGTCTATAATTTCGACTAGTTGAATAACGACATTAATTATATAGTGAATATTAATTATTGACAGAATTCACGTCTCGTGAATGGGATTGATGATACCCCTTTAAAAAAACTTATAAGTTTTAACCGAACCAAACCCTGCATGCGAATTTTATAATTCAGCATGTCAAATAAGTTAAGTGAAAGGTCTTAAGGATTTTTCAAAAAAATCGATTAAATATAATTGTCAGTGATTTAATTTAATCGGCAGGTATTTATAATATTAACGTAGAGAGAATAAATAAGAATTTAATAATAAGAGAAGGCTAGCAGGAACATCTTCATATCGATGGTGATTCCGGCCGCGATAACCATTTTCCCTTTATACTTGCCGTAGAGATGGGTGCCATCTATGCATATGACATGTGGGCAGTGTCTGGACCCATCAATGGACAGCTTGAATGCCCAGAACACATAGTTCAACTCCGCCATGTTGGCGTTCGATGGGTAGATTAAGTTCCATTCCACGGCAGTGCCCAGATTATATGTCTGCAACGCAGTCATATATTTAGGCAACTTACTATAGGACTCATCCCAGTTTCCAAACACCATCTCGACCATTGTCGTCCTCGCTAACCACGCCTTTTTGTATGATATTTGGTACTTATGGATGGAGTTTACAGTTGTTAGTATAGTTGCCAGGGCTATCTCTGGGTTTTTCTATAAAATTATAGTAACTTTGTAAAAGATTAAAGAATTTAAGTATGATGAACGACGCAAATCATATGCAAGGTTATTAATCTTACCGCAACGTCAGCTGTGATGGATGTAGCAATAAATCGGGAGTCTAGGTTACGATAGTCCCTATTCATCCTCCCATACACGCAGTGGTGATCACCAACATATTGAGTGATCTCAAAGTACCCATGAGTACTCTTTCTACCCGCACGAAGCCGCTAACTACAGTCATTTTTACATTGGACCACCCAAGTAGCTTTCCTCGAATCCACGACTTCAAATCCTCGATTGTTCTTTATGTGATGTAGCTTCACAGCTGTCTGGAGGTCATTATTATCTCTAAACAACATACTCTTGCATAGCTCAGCCATTTCTAGATTCTAAGCCCTACCACGAGCGTAAAAATCGCGTGAAGTAATTGATCCGTCATTTCCCTTATCTACATTTTGAAAGAATGGGATGTCACTTGATGTAGAAGGCGGGCCGGCCACTTCGGTGGCATCGCGTGCCCCTTCTCCAACGTGGCCAAAGTCTTCTTTGTCATCCTCAGCATCAGCTTCTTGATCAGTATATATTAACAAAGTGTCTAGGTCCTCATCCGAGTCTGACAATGCACCTCGATTGTCGATATTTATTATGTACTCGTCTTCTGGCTCTGTGTACCTCACAAATTGCTCTATTGCTTTGGCAGTTATACCTTGCCCAATGGTTGGACTCGAAGGGAGCAAAGTGTCCATCAATGATGATGACTCCCCTCTATCAGGCACTCTTGCCACTGGACGCACTACACTGGTGTTGCCCGCGGTCAACATTTCCAACGAAAATGATGTATCCTGTTTAGTGTATGTAGCTGGGTTATATCTCCCAAAGTCATCCCCCAAATATGATCCAGCCGTGTCTCCTAGTTGCGTTAATAGTTGCATGAACGATCCAGAACCATGCATAAACTGTTGGGAATGTATACTGAAAAGTCATGCTTTTTATGTATTTTATTCTAGATCTCTGGCATATTAATGAGAAACATTTGAGATGATTTTGCATTCGTAGTTTCATATTTATATTTGTGATGAATGAATGCATAGTCCGTATATTCTGTCCAGTATTTGACTCGGTGCATGCTGCACGGAAGATCGGGTCATAGGTTTTGACAGATTATACAGGTAGGCTCACAATCGCAATGGACCCGGGCATTCCATTGGTACGATTGTAGTACATCGTTATAGTAGCTGGTCTTGGCTAGGTCGAATGGATCGAATTCAGGTTTTGGGAATTTGATGTTCGAGCTCGATGTGTTAGCACACTTGGAGTGTATTGAGCGGGATCAACAGGATGATCAATTCTATACTGTTTATATGAAATGATCCACATCCTGTATTATCATGTATTGCGCGAACTCTTAATCCCGAAGTGATTGATTAATTGTGTTCAGATGACGTACAGTTCTTTAAGTCATCAATGGTTGAGATTTTCTCCATGAGATCAACAATACCGATGAATTGGGTACTGGCGTTATTTGTTCGATGATTGATAATCAACTGATGGAAACCACGTCCGATTTAGGTTGAGGAGTTCTCCCTCGTGTGCTTTTCTTATAGGTTTGATTTTTCTAAACCTGTATAGTAGATTTTCGGATCCGACATATCAAAAGGTTAAGCGGTGCGGTTGCGAAAAAAAGAAGATAATTAAATCGAGTTGTCTGTAACCTAATTTATTTATCAAAAATTCATATCTTAAATGTGGGGAGAATTCAGTGCATTTGATAATTGAAAACTCAAGACATAATTTGAGTTAGGGCCGGGAGTTCAGTTAGGACCTTTAGTGGAATAAGTTCTGGCTCATACGGGAAATGATCTAGCTCAGGGACAGAGTTAGGGATATCCGGTTTTCTCGTACGGTTAGCCCGAGTCCTATACTTCCTCGTGATCCCTCACGTAGCCCATTATACGCACGGATAATTTTTTTATCGATTTCGGTTATTATTTAATTTAATTTGAATGCCATTTTGTCGCTGGGGACATTCATGAATTAAATTAAATTGTTGGAGGACGATTTTGGGATTTGGCACACCTAGGGATTACTCCCTAGGTGGCTTGCCCTAATAAGGGGATGATAGGTTTGATTTATGTTAAGTATATATTTCTTCATAACTTTTTAGGAAAGGGAGAATATATACTTAATATAATATATTCTTATATATATCATGAGGAGCCTTATATATATAAGCAGAGCATAAAACCCTAACCTTACTCTCTCCCACAGCCGCCGCCCCCCTCTCGATTTGGAAATTAATTTTGCCTCTCTAGAGATAAGTGTGAGAAGAAACCAAAAGTGTAGAAAACTCTTCGATCGGTATCAGTGCCTACTCACAGTGATCGTCGTAGTGCATTCGAGACATACGTGAGAAGGTTGCAAGGTCGTTTTTAACGTATTCGGGACTTCTTGAAACTTTTTAACAAGTTTCATAAACGTATTATACTATTAAGATTAATATTGTTATTTGTTTTCATGAAAAACGCACATGTCGTTTTTTACGGTCACGACGTCGGTTTAAATTTTTTTATTTCTGCTCCAACATAAACAATTGCGGGTCGACTGCTGGGCTTTTAATGTCTACATAAAACTCAAGGCAGTTCTCAGGGGTACCCTGAGCCATCCATAATATTATGTCCAACGTATCATCGCCATTTATCGGCATGACTTGTATCTAATGAGGAACGAACCTACCTGTGAGGCAACCTGCATTTGAATTTGAGACGATAATTTTCACTGTAAGAAATCACATTCGGCAACATCATTACTTCAAGATCAATAAGTGTGGTTCTCCGAGGTACATTGTAAAACTCTTTTGCTTCAGTATCATAAGATATGCCTTCCTCTCAGTCATTGATTACGTTTTTCCCCCAGTAAAACATAATTCTCACCATCTCCATTGTCGTTCTACAGTAGAAATATATATTACAAATAAAAATGTTATTATTATATAAAAATACAAAACCAAGGATTTTGTAACAACATTGGTTTAGAAAAACCTTCTGGTTAAGTGATTTCATAATTTGGATTAAATGAAATAAAGCTATTGTTTTGAATTTGTCTCCGTTTGAAAAATTAAAACATGTATACATAAATAAATGAAATTACTTAATTTCGATTGATATTACATTTTTTTTGAAAATCAAGTTCTAAAATATAAAATGACAATATTTTAAATGAAAACAAATGTTTTGTTATGGTTGTAATTTAATAAGTTAGAATTTTATATTAATACGTTAGCTAACATTTGTATATATTGTGCTAGCTAATAAAATAAAATATAATATGGTAGAGTAAAAATTACGTATATTTTTATTTAATAGTGAAGTAATGAAAATTTTAGGACTTTTAGTTCAATTTTATAAGAAAATAGATTTTTTCCTGATAGGATTAATATTTGCACTTGTGTTAACTAAGTTTAGGTTTTTAATAATAATAATTATAAAAAATAGATTTTTAAAAGGGAGTAATTAAACTATATACATGTACTTTGAAATATTTATGAACAAATGAGGGAGTATGTATATATAAAACTCTTCCAGCGAACCCAAATCAAAAATCTACATTTTATGATTTTATGTGAACAAATCATTTTGGCCAACTTTGGACCCTCATCGCCATCACCCCGGACCTCCGATATGACCACCGTTAGTTTTGTTAGATTCATCTCGTGACCGCCTACCCGTAGTTGTGAATGGCGATTGAAACTGACGTCCGAATTGTCCGAATGCACGTCTTAAAGTTAGGTCGAACGACCGAACTAGAAGCGGGCACATGCAGGCGTGCACTCTCAATCCACTCTTCTTGGTTGCTGTTAGCTTCCATTAGGGGGCTGTTTGGTTTAGTTAGAGGGCCCTCTACTGTGAAATCCTGAACCTTTTAATTTTGAGTTCTATATATTCATAACATGTTTTTTCTCCATGTTTTATATCATCGATGCATGGTTTGTGTTTTACAGTTGCAGAAAAGCATGTGTAA
This sequence comes from Heliamphora exappendiculata, assembly GCA_034768845.1. Classification (NCBI taxonomy): domain Eukaryota; kingdom Viridiplantae; phylum Streptophyta; class Magnoliopsida; order Ericales; family Sarraceniaceae; genus Heliamphora; species Heliamphora exappendiculata. Next base: position 3,147 of record JAOTRH010182102.1, on the reverse strand, counting down.
GTGCATTTTATGCTTTCTCGGACCTTGGTTAGATGGGTTGGGTTGGTTTTTGGCTTGAAACACAGCAACACATTCCAGTACACCTTGGCAGTGAGGTTCAGCCGACTGGGGGGTCCAGTTCGGTCGACTGAACCGAAGATCTGGAGTTCGGTCGACTGAACTCCCTAGTTCGGTCGACTGGACAGTGTTAAAATTGGTTTTCTATAAAAGCTTCAGTGGCGTGTTTTTTTATACAAAACATTTCTTCAGACCTAAGAAACCCATTTTCTCCTCATTCTCTCTAGATTTGAGGGCCCGGGGCTTGGTTTGCTGTTGATTCCTTCGTGGATCCTTGCTATCGGGGCCGAGTGTTTCGCATTTATCCAGTCGAATTCTTGTTCTGACGCCGTTCAATTTTGAGATGTCGAGTTCTTGACTCTCCGAGGTAGGATTCTAGACCTACTACTGTTATAAGGGTGTTATATGCAGTTATACTTGCTTTCACTGGGTAAAAATGCATGAAATGTCATTTACATGTTTTAAACCGTGGTTTTGGGGTAAAAGTGAGATTTTTATGCTTTTTTTCGGTTATATGCATGTTTCGGGTCAGTGGTGTCCGTAGTTTTCAAAAGAGTTGAAAATGAGGTATTTTGTGAAAACGGTAAAAAACGTGATTTTGGAGGTTTGGAGCTAACTCGTGGGGTTGAGTCTCACCTTTTAAACGTTTTGTTGGAAATGGTTGTAGATCTCAATTTTAATGGATTGGATCCCTTTTTATACACGTGTTGTATAAACTATTTTACGGGTTTTCGTAGATGAGCTATGGTGGGTTTTGAAATTTTATCTCTAGATGTACCGTAACAGTGTGTGTGTTGAGTTGGGTTTCAATTACTTCTCTGTGTATGTCCGAGAATGTGCGCAGAGTAAGTCCCTACGTGCCTTCGAGTTAATCTCTGTAAATGAGGTTGGTGGGTGCTTAGTGCCATCGGGTTGTGGTCCCGTAAACTAAGTGGTTGTGTGGGTGCTTAGTGCCCTTGGGTGTGATCCCGTAAACTAAGTTGGTTGTCTCCGTTAATGGTATTTTTGTTGTAACTCCGTATAGAACTTGTCATTACTAAACCTACCGGTCGAGGGTAATGGACGAGAGTCAATAGTTGTTACCTTTGTTTGTGTGGCAGAGTTGGTATATAGGACTACATTTATATCTTTCTCATCGGCTGAGTGGCCTGAGTGGAGTTTACTGTTTATTTACAACTTTTCCTTAACAGTGGCATGATATCTGTTAGGATGATATGCATAGTTTGAAGGAAGAAAGACGTGGGATTTTATGAGTTAAAACCTTTTTGAGACTCGTGATAATCTGACGAAAAACTTGTGATTTTAGAAGGAAAACCTTTTTGGCTTCTGTGATTAAGCCCGTGTGTGTATAATTGCATAGCCTTCTTTACAGTTTTATTGTCTATGTTCTATTGGGCTTCGGCTCACGGTGTGGGATTTTACTGTAAAATCTTTTCAGGTGAGCATGATGAGCTGACCAAGTTACAAAGGTGATGGAAGACTTGCTGTAGTTTTTCCTTTTTCAAACATGTATTTACACATGTGACGCCTGTTGAGGCTGGTTTTGTACGCCTTTTGGTGATATATTTATTTATATATGTGATGCATGTTTTCAGTTTATGAGAGTTGAACTGTGGGGACTTTTATCTAAATGTTGTATATTTTGATTATCAACTGGGAAACTTATTTTCTTAGATGAGTGTTTTGGTGGGCTTTCGCGTGATCCGGATATTTGGTGCGTGACAACTTGGTATCAGAGCTCTGGGTTTGAATACCTATGAGCCATAGGAAAGAGGGTACATCACCTTGTGAGGATGTATGTGTGCTTGATTGCACGTGTTACAGCATTTTCCTAACATAGCATGATAGCTTATTGTGTATACGTGGGTATGGAGGTTGGATCTTAGGATTGATTAGTCTTGCCTTCGGGCATTTGGATTAACCTACTTGGGAGCCATGCTAGAGACCCATTTCGCGGACGTGATTTATAGCAAAGAATCAGAGTACGTTGTTCAGAGTGACGAATCTTTCTTGTTGGTTCTCCTCGGTATGTGAGATGTGATGACATGATATTATGTGGCTATGTGTTAGCATGCTTATCTGTCTTTTACGCTAGTAATAACATGTTGTATGGATTCTTATCCTGTTATGTTACTTTCGTATAGAGTTATATTCACGCGGGGAGGACGAGGCCGAGGTCGAGGCTGTGGCCGTGATTCTGGCCGACGGGACGTTCTAGTCCCAGATGTTAGGGATGCTAATGCACCCCAAGGACCTGTTGCTGAGGGAGATCTGTTGCGTGAGATGGTCGGCTCCATCCAGCAATTGGCTGAGGCCTCTAGGGTGAGAGAGACCATACCTGAGCCGAGGGCGACAGTTACAATGCGTGAGTTGCAGGAGTTGTTAGACATAGGGTTTATACGTCCGAGTACTTCGCCGTGGGGAGCTCCTGCTCTTTTAGCGAAGAAGAAGGATGGATCTTTGCGTATGTGTATCGATTACAGGATGCTGAATCAGGTGACAGTGAAGAATAGATACCCGATGTCGAGGATAGATGATTTGTTCAACCAGCTAAAGGGTTTGAGCTGTTTCTCGAAGATCGACTTGAGATCAGGATATCATCAGTTGAGGATTAGGGATGAGAACATAGCGAAGACCGCCTTTCGGACTCGCTATGGTCACTATGAGTTTCTAGTCATGTCCTTCGGTCTGACGAACGCACTGGCTACGTTCATGAGTTTGATGAACCAGATTTTCCATCCTTACCTGGTTAGCTTTGTAGTAGTGTTTGTGGATGATATTCTGATATATTCACCCACCAGGGAGGCACACGAGGTTCACCTGCGAATCGTGCTACAGACTTTGTGAGAGCTCCACTTGTACGCGAAGTTCGAGAAGTACGAGTTTTAGATGACTGAGGTGAGATTTTTGGGACACGTAGTGTCTACAGATGGGGTAGCTGTGGATTCATCAAAGACAGATGCAGTGATCGGTTGGGAGCGACCGAAGAGTGTCTTTGAAATACGTAGTTTTTTGGGTCTAGCCGGCTACTACCGACGGTTTGTGAAGGACTTTGCTAGACTTGCTGCACCGATGACGCGTCTGACGCGG
>JAOTRH010182071.1:0-10000 GCA_034768845.1 Heliamphora exappendiculata | reverse complement strand
AGAAATTTTATTTAAAAATTTTCTACTATTATTTTATTATTTATTTATTTTTATAACAACTAGTCAAATATTATTATATTAGTTTAAGGAGTGACACGTGTCTTATTTTTATTACTTGTCATGGTACGGTTATTACAAAGCTGATCGTCGATCCCCATGGAAAAAAGAGTACCAACATACATCTTCAGATGGATTCGGAGATCTCCGGTGCCATCAAACTTTTCCATCTCCGGTATCTTGAATATTTTCGACAGTTTGGCATCTAGGAATAGACACAAACCACCTACGTCCAGTATGTATTTTTCTACTCCCTTTGTCTTTCTCAGGGCTTTTTCCATACGGTCAATTTTCTCCGCCAGTGCAGACTCCCTAGACTGGGTCGTAATTTCTTCCTCCACCACCATCGGGCAGGGAACTCGAGGTGGCACAACGACTTGCGGTACATCTTGTCCCTGGTTATTATCTCAAAATCTTCACCGTTCTCATTCGTATCATCTGACTGTCCATTTAAGCAGGGAAGACGGGTCTGAATTGCCCGAATCTGTGCATGGCACTAATTTTGAGCTTGGATTTGCTGCTCCACGGCCCGTTGTATCTCAATGATTGCTCTCATCAAGGCTGTCAGATTAACTTTGTTTATTTTGCCATTTTCGATGACTCAACTGGCTGTTTAGATTTTCTATAGAGTTTGCCTGACCTTGATCTCACCTAAATACGTGTTAATTGCAATCTTCCCGGCTCAATGATCTAAACTTTGAAGAAAATTTGGATCCCAAAAGCAGAATAACCAGTATCAAACACTTCATGGATAAGAATTTTGATGACAGATAGCAAACATCTCAAATACTCGAAATAGAAAACCATAAGCAGATAATCACTGAAACTGAAACTGAAATAATGCCCCTACTGGGCTCACACTAGCAGTATAACAACAGGATAACCCAGGATGATGGCTTAGGAGAAGATCAACCAAATTCTAGAGAGAAAGTTTATCTAAACGAAGAAACGGGAAGCACTCCGGTAAGGCGATAGAACTAGGCCAAAGGCATCGACTTAATCTAGATTTCTAGGAAAAAAGGGCAGCATAACAGTAGAAAAGAAAAACTAGCTTACACAGGTCTAGCGAGGGTTTGAAGGAAGAGAGCCTAATACAACAAAAGGGGGAAAAATCAACAACCTGGGAAGAACCCAAAAGAGAGAGAAACTATCCTAGAGGCTTCAAAATAAAACACGGACATGACCTCGAGAAGAAAACTACGACGTGAAAACTAATTAAGGCAAAGAATAAAACCCGAGTAAGAAATTTAGGGAAAAGCTAACCTAAACAATAAGGTATAATAGAAAACTCGGGCCGGACCCGAAAAATGAACTAGCTTATTCCAAACAAACAAACCTAACAATACGCAAACAAAATATACTATTAAAAAATACATAATCTTACTAGGGTTAGCAGCACTTAATAGAGGGTTATAAGCTACTATATGTAAAATGTTGATTTTGGTCAATCGAATAGGATACCTTCTGAATAGAGCCAGATATATACCTCCCATGCCTGAAGTGGTACAGAAAACAGTGAAATGGTACGTTCGAATCCTTTTACTGCACCTATGAAAACGTACAGTCAGTAAGGCTTGTCCGCATTTTTAACAATTCTCGAAATAGATAAATGATCGGGGCATCGGGTCGACCAGGGAGGGGGTGTGAAGAATAATGCACATGCATGCGAGAATGCAAATAAAAAATTCTTATTAAGAACCAATGATGTTTTTAAATCTAGCCCTCTTATTTAATTTTATAAATTACTCCTTAGTGGAGTCACCAGAAAATATTGTAGCGCCGGAATTTTGGGATTTTGAAAATGATCAAAAATAAAAAAATTCAAAGGATGTTTGAAAAATATTTTAACACCTTAAAAGCCAAAATTTGAAAACTCCCTTTTGTTGAAAATAGAGTCGCCACTTAATTTTTGAGAAAAATCAAGAAAAACAAAAATGGCTACTGATTTTTAAAACGTTTAACCAGAGAAAGAGGATTCGGGGGCTAATATATGAATCGGAGAAGGTATTAGGCACCCCGTTCACCCAATTGTAAGGTTGACTTCTACTAATCATCATCGGTTCTTTAATAAGATCTCTCAAATACATGCAAATAAAGAAAGTGGGAACAAAGTGAGAACATCTACAATCAAATAAAGAAAATGCATAACATATGTGTATAGAACGCCAAATAAAACAAGTACCAAAAGAAAAATTCTAAATCCTACGGCATATAATTTCTAGCTAAAGGATACATGGAATAAACTCGCATACAAAACAACTTAAACTAGGACAAATGAACATAAAAAATAATGCTAAAAGTTGCTATATGTAAAACATACTACAAATGAACATAAAAAAAAGACCAACAACATCACTAAATGGTCAAAATAACCTAAACTACCAAAACAATCCAAAATTATACTAACATGGCATCTGCTTTAAAAATATTAAATTCTAACCAAGAACAAAGGAAGCGAAAGGAAAGTCAGCTAACGATTACAAGATTTATTTTTTGATTTTTTGTTAAAGAGATATAAAAGAAAGGAAGAATAAACAAAATGCTATCAAAAGGAAGTTAAAGTAAAACTATAAGATTTTTTAATGAATTTTATGTTTAAACAAAATAAAAGAAAAGACCAATAAAGTGAGTGCTATTAAAAAGAAATAAAACCAACATTAGAAGATTCTAAAGAATTTTAATGTTTGACAAAATAAAAGAAAAGAGAAAAGAAATAAAGAAAGATAAACTAAATTAAAGGATTTTGATGGAGTTTTAATACTTAGCAAAGAAAGATAAAAGAAATAAAAAAAGAGGTAAAAGAAATACTATGAAAGAAGAAAATTAAACTAACCTTAAAAAGAAAAAGAAAAAGGATAAAAAAATAGAACATTATAAGAGGAATAAAGCTAATAATAATAATTAAAAGACCAAAAAAAAATACTAGAAAAGAAAACTACACTAATATTAAAAGAAAAAAAAAAGAAAAGGGAAATAAAGTTAGTAATAAAAAGAAAAGAAAAGAAAAGAAAAGAAAATGTTAAAAAATGGAATTAAACTAATGTTAAAAGAAAAGGAATATCTAATGCTAAAAGAAAAGGAACATTAAACTAATATTACAAAGAAAAAAAATTAGAATGCTATTAAAAAAAAGAAACTAATTACAATTATTTAGTTTGCAAATATGAATGTAGTATTGACAATTACATCCATATAAATATAAATACTTGAATTATAACAATCGCGATATCGTTAGTCGTATTGTTAAATTATGTTAGCACTGTTTAATGTATTTTAGTGCAAGTGTGCAATGTATGAAACAAACAAGCTAAATAAACTAAAACTTGAATTCAAACATGAATATAACAACTATGTAAGCAATGTGAGAACGTAATCAAAATGAAACGATCAAATTAACCCGGTCACTCCAAAGACGTAGAAAATAGAGTTAAAAGTACCGATGATCCAAGCAAAATACCTGGATCGCTAAAAAATTCTCGAGTTGGGGAGTGGTGACAGGCAATTCGGTCCTCGGGCGATGATCGAAGCTAAGTTTTTAGAATTTTGGTATTGGGGGTTCAACTCTCGGTACATCGGCAGGAATTCGGCGTCGAGGCTTTGGATTGCTCGGCGACTCGGCAGAGCTTCTCTCACTAAAATTATGTCCTGAAAACGTACGCTGGGGTACGGTATTTATAGAATTCTTCAACCAATGAGATGCTGACATATTTTGGGACACGTCAGGCCATTTGAATTTGGCAGTCGCCAGGTTAGGAGTTGGCGGTCGCCACAATTGAAAAGGTTTAAAGAAGTTCTATTAGCGGTCGCCACAATACAAGGTTACGATTGCCACTTTTGGTTAGGGTTTCCAAAAGATTCTATTGGCGGTCGCCACAATGAACATAGCGGTCGCCACAATACAAGGTTACGATTGCCACTTTTGGTTAGGGTTTCCAAAAGATTCTATTGGCGGTCGCCACAATGAACATGGCGGTCGCCACAAAAAGTGAAAGTTTCCAAATGGTTCTATTGGCGGTCGCCACATTTGAGTTGATGGTTCAAAAAGATTTCATTGGTTTGAGGATTTTGATGATTAGATTCAAATACCGAACTTAGATCATTTTTCGAGGATCGTACTGAGGAACCATTCCAATCGTTTTTATCATCGAATTCACCTAAGATTTAGGCGGGGTCAAATTGGGGTGTCTACAGGGGGTATCGTCAATCCTGATCTTTCGGGACATAGATTCCGTCAATAATTAATATTCACCATATAAATAACAACACTATCAATTTACCGAGAATATAAACACATATAAGATCGCACCCTCTAATAAATCAAATGAACGAATATTAAATATACGCAAATCAATAATTATTTCAAGATTAAGAGGATAAGCACTATTCATAATAATCTTGGGGTGTGAATTAATTTATGAAGTTTGTATAAAATTAATTACACCAAATGTCCCGTTCAATACAAAAAATGTACTAGTATAGAGAGTCGGAACAATAGAAAACGCTATTATCTGTTTCCCGTAATTAAGATAGGCCTACTAAAATTATGTGCTACAGTCGTACCGATTGTATGTCTATTTCCTTCTAAATTGTGAACATAAAATTTATATTCTACAAAAACTTAAAATATGATTTTCTGTGTGTAAGCCGTACTCTACACACCAGATTAAATACTATACAAAATATTGGATATCTATGTACAATATTGAAGAAATGATACACATACATTACTCATAAAGATTCTCATAAAACAAAAAATTAATTTTATTAAAATAAAATTAAATACTAAAAATATGATTTTCAGTATACCAACCCTAACACGCACGACAAGTTCAAACCTCTCCAAATTAGTTCATAGTCAACCCACCCATTCAAGTTATTGAGAAACATGAGTTTATACCACTAGTAGGAAAAAAAAATAGAGACGTGAGACAACGTCAAGCTTAAGACATTCACTTGCTACTCCAAAGAGGAAGTACGTTCACAGGCATCGATGCTCATGCCGACCATTTCTCATTAAGTTTTCGAATCCAGATTCAACCATCACTACATAAGAACGAAAGACCTTGACTACAGCAATAAGATGCTTGGAGTCTGGCGAAGATTTAACTACTCGAGAAATAATCCAGTCCTTGGGAAAAGCATTCAAACCTTATGTCATACGACCTGCAAGTCATCAGTGTATGAAATATAACCAGAGAGACTAATTTTTAGGAACATGACTTTACTGACCAATGAAGTAAGAACCCCGAGTCGAATACAAGAAATCATGTGGTGTCCAAGAAAGTAGCCACACGTTAACAGTTTTGTGATCTTGCTTAATTTGCAGTAAAAACGATAGGATCTCATTAGATAAAACTTTTCATACCCATAGACATGCTTTGTGTTATGCTTTCACTTTATGTGTAGAACCAACCTTATCGGATAGTTTAATGACCATTCTCATTTCCTTGTCTTATAGATAGTGGGGCATGGACAGAACCATGGACGCCCTGTGAAAGCAAATAGAACGGGAAAAGAAGTGGACGTCCCTAGCCTGACACGAATCTTGCAAGACCTAACAACCAATATGGATTGATCACAAGGGAAGGCACCCCATGAAGGATTGTGGTACTTGTCAGACCTAAGGGTACATGGTGTCCCGGCACCACAGAAGAAAGACATCTCCTGAGCAACATAGGTTTACATCAAAGTAACAAAATGTCAGCGAGCAAAAACGAAGACCTGTTATAAGTGCAACCAGCTAGGATATAGGATGACATATTATCCGCTAAGAAGTAAAGAAGACAATCAAGGAAGGCCACTAAGGAACAACAAGAAATTCACACGCTCAAAACCTTACCTACAGGATGGCAGAAAGGAACAACTGGGAAAAAAGGAGATAAACTAAGTAATATGTTATAACTGTAGAGTGTTCGGACATAAAGGGGTTGACTGCCCACTGTAGACACCCCAATTTGGTCATGCCTAATCTTAGGTGAATCTGATGATGAAAAAATTGGAATAGTATTTCAGTTCGATCATCGGAAAGTGATCCAAGTGCGGTATTTGAACCCAGAACCTTCAAACCAATAAAATTTTGTTGAAACGTCGATAACTTGCTGTCCAAGTCATTCAAACCTGGCGACCGCCAACTTTCATTATGGCGGCCGTCAATAGAATCTCTTGAAAATCCTAGCCAAAAGTGGCAACCACCACTTCCAACCTGGCGACCACCAACTGTCATTGTGGTGACCGGCAATAGAATCTTGTGAAACTTCTTTTAATAGGGCGACCGCTATATTGAACCTGGCGACCGCCAACTCCAAATGGCCTGACGTGTCCCAAAGTGTGGCAACACCTTATTGGCGAAAGAATTCTATAAATACCGTACCCCTGATATGTTTTTAAAGATAAAAAATTAGTGAGAGATTTAGTGAGAGAAGCTCTGCTGAGTTGCCGAGCAATTTTGAGTCCCGACACCGAAGCCCTACCGATATACTGAGATCTGAACCTCCAACCCTACAATGAAAGCCTTGCTTGGATCACCATCCGAGGATTGGACCATTGAAGCACATTTCTCCAACTTGAGAATTCCTAAGCAATCTAAGTATTTTGTTTGGGTTTTCGATCCTTCTAACTTCATTCCCTCTCTTTTGAAGTGATCGAATTAAATTCGAAATTCAATTCATGAATTTTTTTCATTTATGTAGCTAAACTTGCTTGTTGTTTACATTGCCTTATGTAATTTAATTAATATCTTAGTTATACTTTCACACTGAGTACATTGTTATTTTTCATTAATTTATTAAATAGTGCTAATCTGTTTTGGTAATTACAACTAATCAATGTTGTTAATTATTATAATAATACACTTACATACATATGGATATAGTTGCCAATACTACATTCATATTTGACAATTAAATAGTTATATTTTGGTTCATTTTTTTTATTTTTTTAGTATTAGTTTGATTTTATATTCCATCGTCTTCCTTTTCTTTTTCCTTTTCTTCTAGTGTAACTTAATTTTCTTTATTAACATTAGTTTAATTTTCTCGTATTCGCTATCCTTTTTCTTTTATTTTTTTTAAATATTAGCTTAGTGTTTCTTCATTAGCCTTTACTTTTCATTTTTATTTTTTTTTCTTTTCTTTTCTTGTAGTGTAGCTTTATTTTCTTTTCCTTATAATATAGTTTTAGTTTTATTTCTAATGTTCTATTTTTTTTCCCTTTTCTATAGTTTTATTTCCTTTTCATAGTACTTATCTTACTTTTCTTTTCTCTTATTTCGTTAAACCCAAAAAATCATAAAAGTATTTTAAGCTAATTCTCATTATTTAATTGTAATCTTCTTCCTTTTTATTTTATTTTCCTTTGTTTCCTTTTATTTTTATCTCTTTAAAAAATGTAAATAGTTAAATTTTTTTTATTAATAACATTTTTTAGCATTTTCATTTTTAGCATAATTCTTCTTCTGTGAACTTTTTCTTTTAAATCATTAAATTCTCTTTTGCCATAAAATTTTTATTTTAAATTTCTTTGTTGGTAAACTTTTTTTAAAATTTTATCATGTTAAATGCTAACATAGTTTATTTTGATAACATACATATTTTAGTTCTTTTATTTAAAATCATGTTTAGGATAGTTTAGTTTATTGTTAGCAATCTATGTTTAGGTAGCATGTTTTACTTTTTTATGCAAGTATTGATAGTTTAGTTTATTTTGATAAAAATTGCATGTGAGAGTATTTTATGTATCATTTAGTTAGAAATTGCATGCCATAGGATTTAGAATTTTATCCATTTATTTGTTTTGATTTGGAGTGATATGTAAAAATGTTATATATTTTTCATATTTAATTTTAGATATTCTTTCTATGTCTCAATTTTCTTCATTTGCATGCATTTGAGCAATCTGGCGTTGTCTGCTATGGTTTATAGTATTTGGAGGGAATGTTACCTTCGAAAGTTTCATGGGAGTAAGTGGGGGTTGTGAGTGGGTTATTAAGGAGATTGGGGAGACTATTGGAAGTAGGATATCCTTTCGAAGAAAGACCCATGTTACCTCTTATAATGTGCGTATTCAGGGACAATGGGGGTTGTCTCCTGATATTTTTATCTGCTAATGCTTATCCTTATGCAGGTTAGCGTGGAGTATGTTTGTTCAAGTGGTGGCCCAGCTCCGTTTTCCAGGGCTAGCTTTGCCCCACTTACCCCCAGGGTTCAAATCTTGGGGTCTCCCATTCCCCTAATTAACTACCCAGAAAAAGAGTATGTTTGGAGATCGACGCTTTGGCCTCGTCTCCTTTTGGAAAGTTGAGTTTTACATTATCTTATGGGTGATGTGAGACCTGGTTTTCTTTAATAGTTTTATTGCATTTGCTTATCTACGCAGCTTCTCTAATGTCGAGGCAGACCTGTGAGTTTTGTCTCTTTTCCTTTGGAGGGCAGAGTGCATCCTTCGGAGTTTTGTCCCTCTTATTTGGAGTGTGGTTTTTCTAGCCTTTTGTGTGTGATGTGTGTTCTGGAGGGCTAAGCTTTGAAGTGCTACATCTTATACACTTTGAGCGAGTGTTGTGAGGTTTTAGCTAATATTATTCTGTTATTTCTCCTTTTTTGTAGCTTCCTCTTGCGCTGGAGTCCTATGTTGAGTTTTGTCTCTTATTTTCTTGGAGTTTGAGTTATACACTTTGTGAGCTTTGTTTCCCATCCTTTGGAGAGCCGAGCTTCTTATCATTATTAGTTGTATTCTTTTGGGTGTTGGGTGGTTTTCTTTTGCCTTCACTAGTAGTTTGTATGTTTTGTCTAGGTCCCGTGTGCAGGCTACTCCTCAAAGGAAGAAGTCTCGAATAAGAGCTTATTGACGCATCCAGCTTCTGTGAGTGCAGTAGCTGCTCTTGGTTTTTGACCTTTCTAGTAAGGCTTTGGCTCTTAATTCAAGTTTTGGTTAGCCTTTGTTTGAGGCGGTGGGCTTTTTTTCTTTCCTTAGCTGGTTGTTTTCCTTAGCTACGAGGGTTGTTCATTGTTGGAGGCAATACTGCCAAGATCATTATTTTAAAAAAAAAATTATCGGTAAAAAATAACTGGACGGGCAGACGCCGAAACGGGCTCCAGATAAAAATTTTGACGTCGAACGATTAAAAATAAACCCGTCCAACCAAAATTAATTTAGATAAATACCACTTATTGATCTAATCTTCAACTACGATTTGATTCCGAGTTAAAACTCCAGTCAGATCTTCTACTGTATTTTCTTACGCGATCCTCGAACGTAGTGTGAGCTACGATCTTTCGAGAACTTGTACTAGCAGAACTCCGATATATTTAAGTCTTTGAAAGATAAAAATAATATATCAATGATAATGATATATGAACTATCAATTTTATCAATATCAAACTGGTTCAGCCTACTCACGTATATATAGGGTTACAGCAGGGACCTAAGGAGTAATTATGAGTTAGACTTTTAGTAGAAGAAAAACACCTACTAGCGATTTCTGCAATTAAAAAAAGACGCATAGAGGTATCTGCAATTATGGAAAATCATATGCGATTTTTGCAATTTTGATAAAATACTGAATTACAGTTCACACTACTAAAGAACTATAATTGCACTCTGACCCATAATCTCAAGACCTTCTACGATTGAGCTCATGTTATTAAGTGCTTACTATTTCTCCACACGTTAAGATTTTTTATACCCACCAATTAAATTTAATTACTGACAATTTAATTTAATCGGTATCTTAATATTTCTTAAACCCTTCTGCTTAATTTATTTGACCGCCGAATAATTAAATTCATTTGCAGGGTTTGGCCCGGTCAAAACTTATAAGCATCCTTAAGGGGGTATCGTCAATTTCGATCTTTCAGGACGTGAATTCTGTCAATAATTAATATTTACCATATAAATAATATCGCTATCTAACTCACCGGGAATATAGACCCATATAAGATCGCACCCT
>JAOTRH010182070.1:0-43212 GCA_034768845.1 Heliamphora exappendiculata | reverse complement strand
CTACGTTGTTTCCCATGTTGATGTCCAGATCCACTCGGCCGATCACCCTCGATCTTTGGTCAATCAGATCAAAACCCCCCCCCAGCATGACCTGCTCTTTCCAATGCTCAGTGATTCGACGCTTTCTTGTCGTCTCCATCGAGGCTGCCGTAGATAGGGTTGCCTTTCTTCGTGGTTTCCGGTCTTGTGTTCGGTGGGGTATCGACGATGGATACTGCAAATGGCCAGATGAGCACCCACGTCTGATGAAGGACACCAGTGACCTTCATTTCTCAGAAGTTGCTGTTTTCCGCCACAGGAAGTTCGTGGATGTGCCGTAAAGGTATTTCGGTCGTGCTCAGGAGACATCTCCCGCACTTGATCGCCCACAACCGATAGAATCAAACAAACCCCTTGCTCACGTCGACGTTGCTCTTCATGCATGCTCCCGCTCGTCTTCACTACCAGCTGCGCTGGTGAAGTCGGTGGATGTTCGGGTTTGATGTCTTTGTCGATCGTTCCAGACAAGAGCGAGGAGGATGCTTTGCTGCTTGGAAGTCCCGCTCTGGCGTCTTCTTGCTTGGTTCCTCACCTAACCGCAGTCACTGATTTCGCTGCTCTTGCTCCAAACGCCTGGACTGCCTTATTCTCGAGGCCATATATGATCTGGTGATTGGAGCGGCGTGTGTGGCGTCCCTCGAAGTGTTCGTTCGGCCTCATCTGCAAGCTGGAGTAGATAGTGCAGGCTGTAACGTATTCTGTGGGACAGAGACGCAGGCAGTACAGGGAGACGGACGTAGTGGAATCGAAGCGCAGGATTCGAAAATTCTGAAGCTGTTATTGTTGTCCAGAGCTGATTGCCACTCGTCAAATGCAGAGGCTCCTCAAACTATGTCTCGGCTGTGTCCTGCGGTTTGCTGCGTGTCTTCCCAGGCCAAACCGGCCGTGGACAGGAGTGCCATGGAACAGCGATCGGCCTCGAAGGATTCTCTCGAACTCTCCCGCGGTGGGGTCAAACCATTTCGACGCCTGATCTCCTCGTTCTCGACTGGCCCCTGCTGGACAAGACCGTGCGTGCAGCTTTTGGCCCCTCTCCCGTTCAGATGCTGTGGGAGTTGATAAAGGCGACTGAAAGTCCATACGCCGCAGTCGTGGGTCTCTCGGCAGTCGTCATCGTACCGTGTAGGTATCGTTTGTGCATCATCTCTGCCAAAAATGTTGTCTACCATCTCTTTCGATGCTGCTTCCGCCTCTTCCTGTCGTTACTGGTGAAGCTGAAAGCTAGGGGAGGGCGACCAATCGCTCGTCTTGCTCAGAGACCCCAGTGCTGCCAACATCCGACGCTGGTCATGACCATCTCTTTCAGCACGCCCGTTCACCCTGGCCGCCGGTATACGCCACCACATGAAGTTGTCTTTTTGGATTTTCTGCTGTGCGCAGACTAGAGATTGAAGGAAAGGAAGGCGACGGCTTGGCTCTTCGTGTTCGATCCTGGTTGCTTCTCGCTGTGGGTTCTGTGCAGTTGGGTGGAAACCCGACGGCTTTGAGCAGGCGGCGGATTGTGTGAGCCTCCAGCAGAACGGCGTAGTTGTCGCCGGATCGTGATGTCGGTCGCTTGTTCATTCCTGTCGCCAGCTTCCTCGACCTCGCCGCCGCTGCAGCTACTCCATTCCGCTTGTGATGAAGTTGGTGGCCTCGGAGGGCCACGAGTCGTCGTTTTTGATCCGCCGCACAGGTTGAGGTCGTCGTCGACATTGGGAGGAGATCACTGCGGTGTCGGTCTGTCCTATTGCTGTCGCCGTCAGCTTCCGTTCGGTCTGCGACGGCCGGCAGATGGACTTACTCTAGAATTGCCTCACCAGCTATGCTGGCTGAATTTGTGATCCGCCAGCACCACGCCGCTGCCGGCGTCAACTCGGATTGATTCAAGGATGAAATATGGCTAGTCAGGTGTCTTTTGTGGGAGGTGGATGGGTCCCTCTTGATCATGCTGCCGTCGGGCAAGATTGTTGGTTGTTCACTCTGAGGTCTCGGAATTGCCGGCATCACCACTGCAAACTCCATCAACGCGTCGCCGGCGAAAGAACATGAAGATTGTGGGTATTGTGAATGATTGCATGCAACCGCTGATGCTGAAGAACTTGAATGACGAGGTCGAGATCATCTTCCTCTGCTTCTCAAGGCGAGCACCTGGCCACGGTCGCAATCTCAGGCAACAACCAGCTTGAGTTTCAACCAACACCTTCAAGACGGCGGCGACGACAACATGAGACAAATGAGAAGTGGGACGATGAGGTACAGACGATGAAGATGAAGAGGATTGAATACAAAGCTATGTACAAGGCCTGTCTTGGCTTCACCTTCAATGAAGGTTACTGACACCGCACACCGCGAGAAGGTGAGGCCCGTCGTGCGGCACCTAGTCAGTAACAAACAAGAGGGGACTCACACTATCCCTGGACGCGGCAGCACGGGCAAGATTGGTCGCGAACAGGGTGCGGGTCGTTGGGGAGAGCCCAACGCCAGCGAGCGGCTGCCAAACCGCCCTGCCATGCCATGCCGTGCCAGCTGTAGGTGAGTGTGAAGGGAGGGCAGGAGAGGGAGCAGATGCATACCATTGGCGAAAGCCCGGAGTCATTTTGAAAGTCGGAACCGGTGGTAGTGGTGGTTGTTGATGGAAGGGAAGAAAGTTGGGTTGGAGAGGGAGCAGCTGGCAAGATATAGTATTTGGCGGCCAAACCGCGCTAGTGGGCACTCCCGCGACGCACAGTCCACCATGACGTGTTTCTCGTGACTGCGGAAACGTTTCCGGGCGTGCGGGAGGGTCGGAGAAGGTGTGGTGGTGCTGTGGGAGGTGTACGGCACTTGGGGGGCGCTGGGGCGGACGAGGCAGCGAGGTGATGGATCACTTGGTGAGATATGTCTACTTTCTCGTATACATTAGACCTCTCACGGCGATCAATCTCATGTGAAGATGTTATTTATGGTGATGTTGATGCTCCAAAGTGCGGTGGTTCGCATCTCGCAGATGGTATGGAGGTGGTCTTCACGCCTGGCGCCCGTTCTGTGGTCTGTGTCGAACGTCCCATGCATCTTAGACAGAAACATATTGATCAATCAAAACCATCGATTCTCGCAATTCGAGCATCCTCTGCTGCTGCGACGGTGGGTCGATCGCCAGCGAGCTGCCGGCAAGTCCAAGAGTTGCATCAACCTCCAGTCAACCTTCGCCAAACTCTACATTCATGATTCGTTCATTCTCGCGTACAGCACAATATCAGCACGACGCCATCTCGAATGATGCGATGCTGGATATCATTTCATACTTATTCCACTTCGCAGCAAACAGCAACTTAAATACCCCTGAAGACCGAAGAATCCGACGCCGAACCAGCCCCAATATTCGTCGACGGCTACCCATTCGAATGGCGACCACACCCTCGAGATTGCACGCAATCCACGCCGCAAAGACCAAAGCGCCTTGGTACGCGACGCCACAATGGCTCGCAAGCACCCACGCGCCTGCCCAGACGTACCAAACCGCGCGGGGGATAGCAAGAACGCGTCATCTCCTGAGAACAGCGATCTGAAAGCCTACCGGGGAGAGCAAAGCAGGTGTGCACGCTACAGCTTCATCTCCTCGCGCAGCTTCATGGCGCCAAGGTCAGCGAGCGCCTGCCCCCGGCGCCGACATCCAGCTCGAGCGTCAGCACGAAGAGGTCCATAATGAGCGGCGGGACTGGTGCCGTCACGTAAGAGCCAGAGCTGGAAGAGAGCATTGAATACCAATTTGCACATCGCATTATTCGCGGAACCACGGAACATGTCGGGAATGGGATGAGAGCAAGATGTGGACATTCGAGGTGCAGAGAACATGGCCGTATGAACATCCTTCAGCGCGTTTTATCCATACAAACACTCCTTCAGATGACCAAAGACATCGATGGCCCGCTCATGAAGCTTGATATTTGACTTCTTTGGAGGCCGCCATTGCAGTATTGATTGCCAATGCCTGGCTGGCGTTGCCACTCCAAGCTCATGAGACGGTCTCAAATTGCCATCGACTCTGCTTGGTCTCGCTCGAGATGTTTGAAAGGCACTAACATACAGCCATTCCGCAGGGCCACAATTGCAAGGACGAAGCCACCAGCTGAGCTCTGGGCGCTCCGCTTATTTGCCTCGTCGACTCAATTCCTCCTCCCGACCTGGCGCAATGGCTGGCCGTCTCAGAATGAGAACTCACTGGTTTCTCTGGTATCCAGGCGTTCAAATAAGAAGTGTTGTCAGAATCGCTGAGCTGCAGTCGGCTGCCGGGACTGAGTCTCCAAGAAGCACGCCATGCGGCTTCATATCGTCCGCTGTGCAAGTAAACGACGACTTGACCGGGTCCATGACGAAGGCTAGACGGACAATCCGTAAGCTGTTGTCGCGATGAGACATATAGAGAAGAGGTGGAATGCGCAGACTTCGATACAGCTCAGGCACTTCCACGGCCATTGTCTAGAGCGAGAGCCTCGGGTGAAAACGAGACGTTGCGTTTGGGATATCGCCAGATCGCTGATGGCGCCTCTGCCGAATGCGACGCTCTCATAATGGCGACTGCACCTGGCCTGAAACAATCGCCCTGACGTCGAGAATTATTGGAACGCGTTCCACAGCGCAAAAGCAACATGGATACAAGTTTGCGCCGACGTCATTGTCGCTGCAGAGAAACGATGGACCCTTTCTGGACCAGCGAACTGCTTTCGGCTCCGAATCACTGGCCATTCATATTTACGCACGAGGAAGCTTTTCATGGTCCTGTGCACGTATCATCACGATCTCTCCGAAATTTGATGCAGCTGGCAGTGGCAAAATTCAGCTTGTCCGTATTTTCGAATTCATACTGATATCTTGGAGTATTTGGACGTCTTTCAGCGCCGCACTGGTATCACCAGTCTTCTCTGTCATCCTGCCACCCCCAAAGTCCAGCAGGGGAAACAGAGACCATTCTTTTTTCGTTGATGACGAGCGTTTAGCTTGCACCCAGGGTTTCTTCAATTCACATCCAAGACCCAGGCAATAAGATGTCTAAGGTTGGACAAGTTGATAGGTACGAAGCTTGCCTAACGGCCAGGGCCAGCAGCTTTTGGACAGCGCCGGCGTGGAAAACGAGAATGTAGTCTGGTGAATTGTTCCAGTCAATTCCTCAATGGCACGAAACCGATGTCCAAAATGATAAGAGACGACACCTTTCTCACAAAATCCTTTTCTTGCGCTCGAGCTTCGCATCAATGGCTGCTTGGTACGAAGTACCTGAAGCGCGGGTGCAACAGGCTTGCCTGAGATACACGATCTTGACACGCGCTGGACGATGACCGGGGACGAGGACACTGCCGTAGCTGTGCGCAGTGTCCAGCCTGCTCAGGGTATCCCGTTCCAAGACTTACGCTGTACCCGAATCGTTCAAACCCAGCCGCAAGCTTTCCAAAGACCCTCTATATAAGACCCTCGAGCTGAACAAATCGATATTTCGACGAACGCAAGACATCTACTCGAACACGCGCAAGCGGAAGCGCTGGAGCCCCCGTTTGGATCGGGACGCAGTGAGATGTGCTACAATCGAACCGCGAGGGAGTCTCGCAATCTAGTAAGGCAACTGAAGCATGCGGTCCTGGAAGATCACGCGGTCTCCTGGGCTGAAGACGGATCTGACTTCACTGGCCGCGAGTGAGTTGCTTGGCTCGTTGCGAGAAGACGTGGAACGTTACTCGGTTTGGTGCAGCTGCCGAGACTTAAGGCCTTAGGGCATCGGCATGGTGATCGCACTCGCCTCGGTGAAGCCGGAGAGGTTTCTTGGCTTGATGGTCGAGTAGCTGCGGATCCAGAGTTGCGCACGAACGAGGCGTATATGTATGCTGGGAACTATGGCCCGTGCACTACTCGCGCCGCTCACAGCGACGTGATGAGAGATCCTGCCAGAGCGGTGCGAAGACGGCGATATCAAGGGCATACGCCAGGTACTCAAAGATCACCCAGCTGCAGAACGCATGGCTCTCCCACTATCGCCTTTCGCGATCTATTCAACTCATATCATAAACGTCTTCATACTGACCAGAACCAGCCCTATATAATCACGACCATCTACCCATTCTCAAACTAAACAATGCTGCTACAAGAGGGTGAATCCATCATCGTCAAACCAAACGAACACGCCGACCGTACGTACTACACCACGTCGAGTGAGACAGCGGTCACACTCTGGATTAACACTACGGTAGAGCATACCGCATTTGTGGCCCCTCACCTACCGCGGAAGGTCATTTTCACAGGCGTCAGCTCGCATCTTACAAGTCATGGTCGATGGGAGGCTCTGCACAGCCCTGCCACGAATACACGTATCCTTTCGAACCGCTCAAGGCTAGTACGGTTCATGGATCTATCAATTCGTGGACAGACATCCATCTGCTCAACGAGAACCAGGTGAGACCATACAAGGCTCGTGCGGCCAGCTGCACCAACAAGCTGAAGCCCACCGCACTCCAGATCCTTCAAGCCGAGGTGGATCTACTGTTCTCTGCACGTACTTCTAAGGGGGGGCTGGCAGCGAGGTTTTCCACCGTTTCCAGGGCGGTCTGCACGCAGAGCTGATGTTAGTCTGGCTACACTTGGCGGCGATGGCTCCATTGCATTCTTCGGTGAGAGTGCCGGGTTTTGAGTTGATCGACCAGGCGTATGGCAATGTCACGGGACTCGGCATGATTGAACGGGTGCTGGAACTCCCCGTCCTTGAACTCCTCGTCTGCCTCCTTCCAAACTAGATGTCTGGTGTTGCCGACCGCTTCTTAGAACGCAGCAAAGATCCCGAGCAGCGATCAACCTTTCTCGGGATTGAAGACAGCACAAGCACGTAGGCATGACCACGCAGGCAATTGCCACTTAAAGTTCCTATGAGGCCAGTCGTCTTCACACTCGCAAAAGGTGAGGCAACCGATCTTGGGCGACCAGACCTTCCGGTTCGATGGCAAGGGATCTATAAAAATCCCTCAAACCTGCTGGACTAACATTTACCAGAATACGTACGCCGCCAACAACATGGTGGCGCCTCCGGCGCTGCGTTTCTGCACAGCCGCGAGACATGTGATGCCAATGCCATACCTGCTCACAAGCACGCCGCCACGATGAGCACTGCGATATAAATTCGAGTTCCAATCTTCCTACTGCAAATACGCGGTTACGCTCAGCTCATCAAGGATACCTATCACGCCCGAGCAAGCGTCTTCGTGAACTGGCTCAGCCGGTTTACCGTGGCTCTACCTCTGCTTCTTGCTCTGGGTCTGGTTCTTCAACACTCGTCGGTACTGTAGCCACCTCTCGCCCCTCTTTCACACCGGCGCACCTCAAGAACCAGAGGTGGCGTCTGCACCCAGTTGTGCCCTCGTCCCTAGGAGGTCTTCTTGCCGAGTCGGTACGGAAGCTCGTCGAAGTGCGTTTGCGCAGGTTTATAAGATGCTTGCACGACGCGGTTAAATACCCCTTATAACCTCCTTCTCCATGGTCACGACTAGAAGATTCTCGTATTGATACATACCCTTTGGCCTTTGGGCTTGACCGTAACGCCTGAATGCAGGTGTGAGAAGGGCATTCAGCATGGAGGAGAGGATTTGGAACAATCAATCACCTCTTTCCGTAATTTAAGACGGTATGAGATTGGGATTGAGGTTGAATCCAATCCAAACCCAATGGAGCATGAACAGATGCCTCTTCGCTGTACATGGGCACCAATAGCACGCAGTGCGCTCCTTGTCGCAATCCTTGGCACGCATGTCCTTCTCTTACTCATCGTCGCTGCTCCGAACTGCGAAAACCCCGGAAGGCGGCTTTTGTCGGCCTACTACTTTGGGTCTGAGGAGTTCCCCTAAAATCAGATGGGTTCAGATGTCGAGAACCCGAAAGCAGCTGGTTGCATGTTAGCGATTGCTGACAATCTCGTGCTTTCACAGAAGAGGCCTAAGCAGATATTTTTGAGGATTTGGTGAATCTACGACAATAGAGAGCTAGCTTGTGCTACTATTGTAGAAACCAAGCAAACAGTGAGCATCAGATGTTAATAAGAGGAACAACTCATGTGCTAACTTCTGAATAGGTTCGTCTTTCCATATGTATCCTACTTCACTGCACCCTATTGTTTATAACTCCATTTCTTTCTAATCATCCCCCCCCCTCCCCCCTCTTCCGTCTTATTACATCCCCACCATCAACAGACAGCATTCCTCTGCTTGAGCTGAGACCCCTGTGAATCTACCTCATACCCTTACGCCTTTGACAACACGTATACACTTTCGTTGTCACACTATACACTATGGCTCTAAGTATTACCTTCGACTGTATGAAATAAGAGCACCTCACTAAGCACGCAACAGACCAAACTCCCAAACTGGTCCATCTAGACCCTCGGCCACAACGGCATCAATGGCTAGAGTCGCGTCATCGATTCTAGCACCAACTCAACCCGAAACCACCTTATCTTCACTGGCAACATCAGCAACGCCGCCGCCGCCGCCGACGACCTCGGCGTCGACATTGTCTGCATCAAGGGCCTCAAACCCCTCGGTATCAAGTCTCTCGTCGAACAATTTCCCGACACCTTCAACCTGCGCGTGCAAGTCGACTTCCCTCTCTCCCAAGCCAAGGACGCAGACGCGATCAAGCTAGGCAATCTGCTTACGAAGATGAAGGACAAGATCTTGACGTTGCCGCGGGAGGATGGATGCCGCTAGAGATGTTCATCACGGATCTGAATCATCTGGAGACTGTGGGGAAAGAGGCCATCGATGTGGATATGATTGAGCCGGTTCCGAGGATGATGCAGCAGAAGGGATGTTTGGTTGCTGTCCATAAGCTGTGGTCCCTAGCGAAGATGGAAGCCACAAAAGATGGATGGATCTCGTCCATGATTCTTCTTCCTTCAATACTTTGGTAGGTGCGTTGAAGCCTTGGATCGACATCGACCAAGTACTAATCATGCCAGACTATACGCACGTTTGAGTCTTTTCCAGTACTACAGTGCAGTGCATCTAAGCTCTCTTCTGTGACCTACTGAGGCATGGTGACTGGAAATGACAGAACAATGACATATTAAATCAATTCCTGGGTGACCTTTCCAATCACATTATGTTTCAATGAGACTATAGTTTTCGTCGACTATCCCTTTTCTCCACTCCTTTTCGCATTTGTTCCTGGGTCCCTTTCCTTAATGTTCTAGAGGTCGGTTGTCTCCCTGTTCTTATTGTATCCAATGAAAGGACTCTCGCAGCTACCAGTTTGTGTTCAATGCTTTTGCAACGATGTGATGTGCTGAGATGTCGAAACAAGAGGAGAGCAAATCCAAACGATAATGTCGAATGTCATTCATATGTCGGAAGTTCTCTTTCGCGAGCAATAAGCTATACGCTCAGGGCAACGATGTTGTTATGGATGGCTTTGAGGACGGTGCGATCGCAGAGATAGGGGGCGCCGTGACTGGGAACAGAAAATGCCATGATTCAATTTGCGACAATAAATTTTTGCGAGAGAAGAACGAGAGAAAGTGGAGAGAGAGTGTGTTTTCATTGTTTCTCTTGCGCAGCTACTCAGAGATCTACCGCTCTTTCTTTCGCTGCGCCCGTTCGTGTTCATCGATATTCGAAGGCCCTATGCCTTTGACCCTACACTCCCAAACCCCCAAACTCCAAACTCATAACCGAAACCCGAAACTCAGAAGCAGTCTTCATCTTTTCAAAGCAGTATTCCAAACGCGGTATCCCAAACTCATGCCCGAAGGATTTCTCAGGTTCCAAAAATCAAAAGAAGTCATCTCTCTCACCGGTGATGAACAAGACCAGCCGGTTGATGGAGGTGTTGGTGGCAGGCAGCTTCTTATTCGCCGCGGAGCAGAAGCTGGTGTTGATGGTGTAGCTCGCGGTGACCGCAGAAGCATTGGCGGAGGGAGGCGGCGGGTTGTGGTGATGTGGCGGTTGTAGTGTATGCTTCTGCGGCGGGGTGGGTTCTTTCTTTCGCGGCGACTAGTTCGTCGATTGGGTCCCACGTCTCTCACGGCGATGCTGGGCCCGCTTGGCCAGGATGTGCTTCTCGACGTCGGCAAGGTTCTGCATCAGGCCAATCTTCTTACAGTGCTCCTCAATCAAGTCCATCTCTGGTGGGGGATGGGCTCCCAGCTTGAAGTTGACATAGCAGTGGAGCGTTGTCTGGAGGAGGCCGACGTCGAAGCCCGTCAGGTTGAGAATGAGCTTGAACTCCTCGCAAGTCAGAGGAGCCATGCGGATGTAGTGCTCGATATCTTGACGGAGCTCTTCGCCACGATGGGCACGGGAGACCTTGAAGTGGTAGCCTGCCACGTAGGTGCGGAGGACCTTTGGAAACTCTTCGGAGCCGACGTGGGCTTGGGTAAGACCCTGGGTCGTCTTGTCGCCGTAAGAATCATAGGCGTCGAGCCAGTCGGCGATGATGCGGGCGGGAGCACGGTCGACCATGCTTGAGTCGAAGACGGCGCCCAGCTTGTCGCACATGGCAGGGACGCCTCCCTTCTCGAGCTGCTCCTTGATGGCCGCTGACATGTAGGTCGCCGTCCGCTTGTTGATGCGGCGGATCAGTATGATGTGGTCGCCAGTCTTGACGTAGATGGCGACCTTCTCTTGGCTGGTTGAAGGCATAATGTAGTGGTTGGAGTTGATATGGATGCGAAATGCGAGTCGAGGGTCGTTGCGGAGTCGGCAGCTGCGAGGCGAGAAGCGAAAGCTACTCGAGGTTGTCTCGGCGGCGAAGCTGTAGTGTATGGAGCTGATCTAGGGGTTGGCGGGTCGGTTCGAAATGGGAGTTGGAGAGTGGTGGTGGTTGGGTGATGGTGTGGAATGAAGAGGGAGAAATTGCTCAGCGGTGCGTTTTATAGGATTTCGAAGCTAACACATGCCGCGGTGCATCACGCATGACGCGCTGCATTCGCGGCCATTCACCTGCCTGGCGAGTGACGAGCCAATCATTGGGTCCTGCGCTCGTGAATATGCCCATTGCGGCCTCAGGCAGGCCTCCCGCCGGCATGGATGGCTGGTTGTGGCTTCTAGAGCTCGACATTGGGCGTATAGCTTCACTGAATATAGCTCATATACTTGGTAATAGTGCAGGACGAAAAAGCTTCGATGCAAAGCGACGGCTGACTGGGGGCTTTGTTGTGTACAATAATGCCCAACGGATAGCCGACGATACAAAACACGTCGTTGAGCAAGCAGAATGGACGAAAGCCCTGTGGCGGTGTCTCGGAAGATCAAACAAAAGGCATTGGCAGATTTTGGACGGCGGAAGGCACAAAGCCATCAACATGCCTTGGTTCAAACAAAGGCCTCCGAGATGCTGCGTACAGCGCCCTAGCTATGCCAGATCATGTTCGACGCTCCTGATCATAGTCTCTGGGAGCAGTCCAGCGGCTGGATGCCGTCAGGCTTGCACTAACAACTGGATCGGTAGGGTCATTTACATGCACGCGAAGAAAAACGCCTGGAAGAGCGGGAAAGATTGAAGCATGTCATTTCATTCAGTAGAAGTTGTACTTTGTGATTCAATTCAGGATACAGCACCCCAGTCTCCTGTACCAACCCCGACGCCAAAGTAGACAGGCCACAAGGCACACTCTCCATGGATCCTGCCGGGGTCTGGTCTTCATTCCCCAAACGTCGTGCTCAAAGTTAATTTCAGAAGTCGTCGGAAAGTCTCAAGTAATGAAGCGTAGTCTGGAGATGTAGATGCTTTAGCTAGCCTTCTTCACGGCTACAGCGGCCCAACTGGGAGCGGTGCGGGAAGGAGCTAGGGTGGCGATGGCAGAGTTTGTCTGGATTGGCTGAATGGTGTGCGGGATCTCTGTTGCAGCCTGAGGGTGCTCGATGCTGGTGATGCGTATGTCGTCCCCAGCAGTGGCCATCTCCGCACGGGCATCGCGCTGCATCGCAAACCAGCGCCGACCCAGACCCTTCTCGTCGATGTACTGCTTAATCTTGTCCAGCTCGGGCGGAGCGCGGCCGGTGAGCTTCCGGTCAAGCAGATTCTCGAGCGCCTCCATAAGGATTGGACGATCAAAGTTGAGCAACTCGTGCACAATCTTGAACTGGGCAAGGGACAGACGCGAGACCTTGGCGTAGGAGTGCATCTCTTTATAGAGCACCTCACCGCGTAGAGCTCGATTGATACCGAAGTGGTAGCCTGCCGAGTGGAGACGGGCAGCCTTGATGAAGTCGCCCTCACCGGCGTGGTCGAGGGTAAGTGGCTGGCCGGTTCGGTTGTTGAAGGTGTCGAACTTGTTGATCCGGCCGATGAGCGTACGAGCCGAGTCCATATCGAAGGATGGGGAGGTAAAAATGACGCTGTTCTTGTTCTTCATCTTCTGGAAGCTGCCGTTGTCGATTTGATTCTTGATTGCCTGGGACATGTATAGGCTGCGGCGACGGTTGACCTTACCGATCAAGTGGATATTGTTACCGACCTGGACGAAGACGATGACGTCGGACTGCGACTTGTAGGAAGGCATGATAGTGACTTGTGGTGATGCTGATTCTTGAGTTTCGATGAGAATCGAGGATAAGTGCTGGTGTGGGGCGCAGAGGTGGTATCGGATTGGCGACATTTTGCAGTAGGCCGAGTAGTGAGCGAATTGGTGTGTAGCTTCGCAGTTCAGTCAGAGGGGAGCGGGTTGGATGAAGAAGAGCTGTTGAAGGTCGAAGGCACGCGTAGTTATAGGTTTCCAAAAGGCGCTAACAATCCACGGCTCGTGAAGCACAACACTGCCCTACAAGTTGATTGAGTGGCTGGTCACTCGCAAGCCTATTCACTTGCCTAGAAATTACAATAGACACGAGACTGCTATTTTCCTCCAGCATGCGGCGGCTGGGATTGATGGTACTGAGTCGGGGAGGCCTTGATTCCTCAGGCTCGCTGTCATTCGGGATTGGAGTATAGAGAGCCTTTGAGAACGATGCTATCTTTACTTTCGGTAGACTTGGATCTGACGTGATGTTGAGGCTGGTAGGCACGTCCGCCAGTATCGCCGTGGGTGTCGAAGGACTTGATACGTTTGGGCTTGTCTTGAGCCGTGTCGCGGCCGACCGCAGGGTACAGGAAGGCAGCGCCCTTGGAATCTTTCGTGGGGTGGAACGTGCCCCGATGGACCAGATCGCATGTGGCGTTGGAGATGGAGGAGGATCAGCCCTTTTGACGGGTCCAAAAAGGTGTTCGGCTTTGCTGATCTTGACATGGATGTGGTCGGCAATGGCCGTGCTGCGCGAAGCCATTGGCATCGTATATAAGACGTGGGAAGACGAGTATACCAAAAAACAGTTGGGAGGGCGGAAAGCGCGAGGAGACTGTGTCAGGAAAAATGGACGAGCTGGAAGTTGGGAGCTCGGACTCACAAAGCTTGCTGCAAGTCTTACCCACGACTTCGCAAGGTGCATGTCTTGGGCGCGAACGCGAGCTGGATATGCCGGCACGCACGTTTTCGTTCGAATAGTCATCACTTTGACTGACAGGTGACATGTACATCCTCGCCCACAAGTACACTCCGCCAATGGATTCGTTTCTGAAGCCCAACATATGAGCAATGGCGAAGGCTCTTTTGCGACCAACATGGAATTCTGAGCGTTGTTGGTCGACGAACGTCCTCTGCACATCCGTCGACGATCAACGTATAACTCCAATGCCAGCCTTGCGCTCTACCACGCGCGGGAGCGAGTGAAGGGTCGCCTAGTGTTCGCGACATAGGGCGCCGCGAGTGACTGGCGGGAGCAACTCAGTAACTTGATGTAACCAATGATGGCGCTTCATCTGTTCACTGCAACAGCTGCATACGATCAGTACGTCGCAACAAGACCAGACATACGAGCAAGGTCTGAATTGCGGCCCCTGATACCACGCATCTTTAACGCAAGATCAATACAGCCGCTATGCCGAGATCAAGCAGTAGCCGCCGCCAGGTCAAAGCCGCCAACTACGGCAGGCCGCTGCACCAAAAGCGTCGCCGGAGCAGCACTACCCTACAGAACAACACCCAGGATGATAACACCAACCCGCTCGAGGCTGCGCAAAGCCAGATCGTTGAGCTCATTGCTCTGAACATGGCTTTGACGAAGCAAAACACTATCCTCATCGACAACCTCTTCGCCAAGGACGACACCATCACCCGCCTGATCAACCAGCTCCACATCTTCGAAAAAACATACATCCGGAAGTACTCGGAGGCGCTGGCCACGGCCAATCTCAGTTACGAGCTGGCGCTCGAGCGCGCTCACAACGCCGAGCGCGTATTCAAGATCCTCTGCGAGAGGAAGGATCAGGAGGAACTTCCGCTGTATGCAGAGGGCTTCAAGAAGATGCCTGTTTGGACCTTGATCAATGCGGAGCTTGAGGCGGCTGGGAAGCAGTGGGAGGTGCCGGGAATGGACGATTGAATGTAAGCCAACAAGTTGGGTCGGCCGAAGGTTAGAGAGGGTGATAACTGACGTTGATATACAATGGTTCAGGACCCTCCTGAGTCGTTTTGAAGGCGGAATTGGATGGAAGACTCTTTGAACAGATCGAATGGAAGTGAACTGGCTTGTTTTGGCGTTGGCAAGGAGTACGCAGTCTAGGCGGTGGTTAGCTCTTGAATTGATCATTGAAAATCGTGATATTCCTCATCATAGCATTGTCCCCATATCTTGTGGTCATGACGTTGGCGCCGAGAGACTGCCTGGTTGGATTGTCTCTGTGTTGGATGAAGGAGAGGTGAGGTCAAAACAAGCTTGTCGATCCCTGCAGAGCTAGCAAGTTCGGGCACGTTGACCGGCACGTATCAAAGACCGCGTTTGCTGACAATCAATTTCACATTCGGTTTATGTCCTGTATCTCGCTGCTGATCACGCTGCTGATTGCATGTTTCATACGTTTCGGAATCAGTAGTTCCTGGGGATATTCGCGGTATTTGATCAAGTTAGCCCGCTTTCACGCGTCGCGTATGTCACAAGATGGCCGGCGCACGAACCACTTTCTCGGCTAGCGGAAGCCGAGAACCATCACAATCTTCCCGCACTTTCTCCACAGCGTCCCTCCGCTCGAACCCATGCATCCAACCAGCCATCCCCCTGCCCCTCGCCAGGTTGTCGGGAAAGATGGCTCCCGAGAAGAAAGCCATCCTCGTCTTCATCGAGCGTCCCGGACTGGACGAGGAGAAGCACCTCGTCATCACCCTCCCCCGCGAGAAGCTCGCCCAGCACAGCGCCGGGTTCGCAGCCTTCCTCAAGACCTGGCCAGTCACCAACGAGTCCCGGCGTGAAATCACCCTCCCAGAAGGTGCGCCATCAGCCCTCCACCACGTCCTGAGCATCATCAAGGCTCACAACAACCGCCAACAGCTGTATATCAGCTTGAAAGACCTGTCGATCGAACAGAAGCTCGCGGTCTGGAATGCCTGCCATGTGCTGGAGATCCGCCCAAAGAAGGCACTCGAAGCAGTCGGCAACAACCTTGGCTGGGTCATATCACACATCAAGATGACACCAGAGATCATGCGCGCCACCTACGACTGCACCAGAATGTGGCAGAACAGCGACGACCGCCAGAAGACCAAGATCTGGAGAGCCATGATCCACCAGTACGTCTGGGACCTCATTCACGGCAAATTCACCGCCGAAGAAGAAGAAGCCCTGGTGGACGCCTACTCGCCATTCCCCGACCTCGCCACCGCCATCGACGAGAAGTTCCAAGAGCTCAAGGCAAAGAATCTGGACTGGCGTCGCAACCAGATCGAGAACGCCCGTCGCCGTGCTCAGCGCCGCATTCATGCATTCATCGCCAAGCGTGAGGCAGCGATGGAGCAGCCTGTGGAGGAAGTTGCTGCTGAGCTGAGGCCGATGAGGGAGGATATCAAGGATGCTGTGTTGACTCGGCAGCGCAACTCGACTGGAGACGGCACCGGCAAGGGAAAGGTGAAGGTCACGGAGCAATGAAGGACTCACGGGCAGCACACACAAACTCTCAAGGAGTATAAAGAACAACTCGACAAAGAATCGAGCAAACGACATGGGACCACGAGAGCCCGCAAACTCGGAGATCCGCGCATTGCTGTTCACACACCACCCGGTGGACGTATCGATGAACAAGCAAGCGCAGGATATCGAGCACGCAGATCCAGAGGTTGAGCGTTGGTGAAGCATGAAGAAGGCAACCGTGGAAAGACAGCATTGAATAAACGAGCACGATTGCCAATGCCAGTCCCTCTCAAAAACTTTCGCGTGCAGTGCATTCAGTATCCACAGAACGTCTCAGAACAGCGGTCGCACACAACCCCCATTCCCCATCAATCTCCGATTCCACTATCTCCTCCCCACAGTCCCCTCCTCACTCCCATAATACCCACTACTCCCACCACTCCCCCCACTCCCACCCTCCTTTTCATACCTGCCCTTGCAGGAACATCGAGCAGGATCAGGCTCAACGTTTTTGATCAAGCAGCTGCGGTTACTCCGACAATTCCCACTCTTCACATCAAGATCCAACTGATCCAACATCATCGTAAAACACCTGTGATCAGAACTGCTGGTTGGGGGACGCGAGGTATGAACGCAAGCCTGCGAAGCCCAGATCCGGCTAAAGAACAGCGAAACAATCTAGGAGGGGTCGAGGATGGCCATCTGACTGCTCATTTCTCGTTCTTCCAGTAACAAGATGTTCGAAATCAGGATCGGGTGCATCGAACATCAAGATACGCCTTAGGCGTCAAAGGCTACCAGCCGAGACAATCGGTGTGTTAAGGCCAGTCAACATGCCCAGCCTTGCATCAAAAAATGATATGATAGCATCCCAGGAGGCGTACACATCGTTGCAGAGCGTCTTCGTTGACTACGGCAGAGGCCAGAGCATTCGATATTGCTACAAGTCTTGCGGATGAGGCAGATCAAGGGAGCCAGCACAGCAACGGAGCCCAGGTCTCTCCGTCCCAAACTTCTTGAAAAGCGGGCGTTACAGATGAGCAGGAGCAAGGCACGCTGCATCTTCCTGAACTCGTAAGCTTCTAGTAGTAATGGGGGGCGGCATTCAAACACGCCAGGCTTTCGATACTAGTGCATGATCGTTAAATCTCTAAGGAGAAGGTGAAGAGTACGAGGCCGATATTAGTTTGTCTTGGTGCTACGTCTCCAATACAGCTAGATAGCTGCTATCTTCCTGAGGCAGAGATTGGTAGTGGTCCTGCATCGAATAAGACGACGTTAGGCTGCCCCCATTGCATATCGTCCACAACATGTACGCCAAAAACGCTGGAGCAGGACACAACGACGGGGTATCTTTCCCGACAATATCAACATTTTGCCAGTCACACCAAGACCCGAATCCACCTAAACTACCTCATATCGAGGTACAAAATTGGATACAACATCGTCAACATGATGATTCTGGAAGCCATTAGCACTTCTGCCTCGTCGACCACCTTTCCTTCCAACAGTATAGAGCTCTTCACGCTCCCTGACGCAGCGATAGTTCTCCATGCCCTCAACAATCTCGATTTCTCCTGCAATATTTCAAAGATATTTTCAAGCTTCCCACGCCCCCATCGTCCAACTTTCCGCCGCCTCCTGCTTCCCCAGTGCGGGCGGATGTGGTTGACCCATCAATAGCGTTGATCGTATTCTAGCCTCTTTGCGCGCCGATTGAGATCGTGTCAGATCTGACGTGGGCTGCTACTGGAGAGAAAACCCTTAATATCGTGTTTAGACCTTCACAAATATGGGTGTTGACGATAACGTCTCAAGCCCAGCTCTGATGCCGGTTTCGAGATAGCATCGGGGAACGAGTTGAACCATGAGTTTCGAAGAAGTTCGTGATTTCGCTTCTAATCTCGTGGCTCACTGCTGCATCCTCTCAAGTCGTGGCGTACGTGCTGAGGTCTCCGGAATACGGGAGGTTCAGGTCGCTTCTCCTTGCCTTGCCGGACACTGTCGTGGGTGCTGAAGTTGAGGGAACCCAATAAAAGAGCTCAAGAATTCGATTGGAATATATCATGTAGAGCAGGACAGCAGTGGTAATGGGCGGTCGTGCTGACGGTTGGAAGCCGTCGCCGACAGTCTTGGGGATGAGGTACGTCTTCGCGGTCGCAATTTGACACGAAAATCACCACCACCAGCGGCCTCATCACATCACTGCAGAACAGAGTCAAGAGTACATTTGGAGGGAGCGGACGACGATGATGAGCAGCAGCAGAATGAACGTTTGATACAACAGCTATCTACATGAACAACAACGATGACCTTGAGATGATGCGAAGCCTCCAGTCCGTCGCAGAAGCAATGGAATCTGATGGCTAGATCAATTAGTCCGGGGCCTTTCGGGACGGCCCAGTCACCCCATCGTGAACCATTCAAAGGTCGGTTGACCTATCAGGTCGGCTGACCTCTTGAGCGCACTGCCATGAATGCCAATGCCGGTTGCCAATGCCGGCGCCGCCTGCCAAGCGGAGGAGGAGTCACGATGCGCGAGAGAGAAGAAGAAAAAAATATGTACCTAGTCGCAACACGAGGCGACCGAATCAAAACAGGCTGGCCGCATGCGGTCCCAGAGGGCGCCACCGAAGGAGGTCGAAAGAAAATGTTGACGTTGCTGTGGAGGGAAGAAGAGTTGGTGGTCGAGCTTGAAGCAGCAGCGTTAAGTATTTGGTGAAAGGACGCTAGTGGCGGGCCGTAGCGCTGGTCTGACGGGTGTGTATGAGATGTGCGGCCGGGAAACGAAGCTGTGGGTGAATGGATTCTGGGATGGATCAAGCCGGCTCTTCAACTTGTCCTTGCACCCCCAGACACCACCACCACACGATCCGAACCATCCTCGATAGAAGGTAGTCATCATTAAGAGCAGCACTACACCAACTCACAAGTCGCCCTTGACAACACCGCCATCATGGCGGACGAACGCGACTTGCTCGCGCGCCTTCCGGGCGAGAGACGCAACAGCATCTACGACCTCCTCATCAATGACATCTCCATCCGCCACCCTCGCGTCGTCGTGCAGAGACCGACCGCTCCATTCAAGGTGCCCCATGTTCAACTCGAACGATCACGTCATTGGTTTTGGAGGCGAGTCTGCGGGCCTCCTTCATGTCAACAACAGGTACGGAGATGAGTTCCTCTCTATCCTGAGTCAAGGGGTCCCACTTCTCGGATCCAGCCGTTCTGCTCGCGCATGGGACCGCGGAGGTGGCTGTCTACATCACTGTACGCGGCAACTTCAAGGGATTTCATTGATGAGCTCTTCACTGCTAGCTTCCCATTCGAGGCGATCCTGCGACAGTTTCTCGTGGCGTACTACGACCAAACGGCGTTTCAGCGACAGAAGCAACAGATCACCTTCTTCATCCAACTCCGTGGCCCGTCGTTCCCGAACCCCGGCTTCTCCTCGTCGCGTCTCAAGAAGCTCTACTGGAACTTGCGGACGGGGCAGATTGTTCAGCCCTCCCTCCGCATTGTACGGACCCGTCGCGAGAGTTGAAGTACCCACATCGATGAACCAGAGCGTTCTGCAATACCTGGCGGTGGGTGGATCACCACTCTTGCTATGATCTGACGCTGACAGTCAATGCAGGAAAACACTCGTCTCCACATTCCCATCACCGCAACTACTGGCCATCCTGTCCCATCTGCGGCCACATGCCTCGCCAGCGTGTTCATCGAAGACCCGAGTTCTCTCGACACGGCCATCCACACCCAAGTCTCAATCCAGTGACTCAACGTCAACATCGACCATCTCACGAGACGAAGCGTATACAATCCGAACACGTTTAGCGCCAACCAGCGGGCACTACTGTTATCGTTCGTTCTCCTGGCTGCCACCATGCTACTGGCCTACGTCGACATTTCATTTCTGATTCGAGTCGGAATTGGAAGAGTGCGATGGATGTTCATGCTTTCTTAACCGCACGAAAGGCTTCGGTCAATTGGCTATTGACTTTGCAGACTTCTTCTACTTTTCAATTACAATCAACGCGACTAGCATTCGATACCACAAGCAACAACACAACATCATCCAGTGGCTCCGACACAGCTCTGCTTTCCTTTGTTAAAGACACGCAGTATCGCCACACCCTCGGCATACACTATCCGAAAAAGCCTTCGCCCATACACGTGCCGGCTTCTTTGTTTTCCCCACAGCACGCACCTCATCTACCGTTCGCCTCACCACCCACCACCAACCCCACCCACAGCAAAAGCATCACCACCCCAACCAAAATGATGCTCACAGCCGACCCCGTCTTCAAAGACGACGACCTCGCCCGCTACTCCAACGACACCACCCCAAACCACAAAGTCTACGTCACCGCCCGGCAGGACAAAGTCGAGGAATCGAAGGCGACGACGTCTGGCGCGCAGCAGCAGGATGGCGAGGAAGTTAGGAAGAGGATGGAGGAGAAGCAGAAGGCGAAGGAACGGAATGAGAGGATGATGAGGGAGAGGGCGGAGAGGAGGGAGATGGTTGATTGAGCAATGTAAGAAGGAAGGGGCAAAGTGGCGAGGCTTGGATGGTGAAGATTGTGGATGAAGTTTTATTCTCTTCGGGTACTATTACAAGTCTTTTCTCATCCAAATACCACCGGTCACGTCCCTGGTTCTCCACAGCATCCATCACATTCTTTTTCTCTGTACCGCCCGGAATGAGGAGATGCAGCGCTACCTTGTCCCAATTGATGACTCCTGCTTCTCTTCAGCCGCGGTACATAAGCTTGTCCGGGGGTAAGATGTTCTGCTCCACCGAGATTCAAGGAGCCGATGGCTACGACGATAGGGGTTCAGTGTTGTTTTCATCTATGATGCGAGGATCGGGCGATGATGAAATCGATCACAGTATGCGCGATCTTGCCGCACCCCTTACCTCTGGGATGTTGTAAAGCGGAGAGACCTACCGGGCTTTGGAGCTGACAATGGGAGTATCTGCGCTTTTGGAAGACTGGTAATTCAGCATTGACGAGGTGAGTTGGTGCTTTATCTCATGTTTGCGTTTTGGTCGTGGAGATGGCAATGTTTGTGGACGAGGCGAGCGGGATGGTGATGAGAGCGTAGTAGTAGCTTGGAGAAGATATATATACAAGATCAACACAACATGTGATGACGAGAAGAGAGGTCTGAAAGCGGCTCAGCGGTCCCCAGCTGATACTTTGCGAAAGTGGGCTATGAAACTGCAGAGACCGAAGTAGCATGCGTTTCATGAATTCAGTGGAGCTATAGGAAAAAGGCAGGATGAACGAACAAAGAAACTCGCCTAGCCGCCGGATTCGGTTACCTCGCCCTATCGGCACTCTGAGGCATCTCTTCCGGAGACTGATGTGTTGGCCGTTGGGTATGTCTCGTGCTTCGTGCGTTGATTCGTTCTGGAGGTAGGGCGAGTAGAGCGGAGAACGACACCACAGGCCCCCTCTGCTTTACCTGCGACAAGCGACGCAGTTTCTTCCCGACTACAACCCATCCAGCGAGTGCGAGCATCGGATCACCACCTGCGCTACTTAGCTGAAGGCTAGGACTTGGGAGCAAGTGCAGCTCCCTCTCTTCGTAACGGGTGTCTGGGATCTAGAAGTCGTCGATGAGCGCACTGTCCGCTAGCTATAAAGGGGATGCCAACACGTACTCAGCACAGAGAAGAGACTCAAGTAAACGTAACCTTCACCTCCGCAGCCAAGACATCCACACCATCCACTTTCTTCCACACCAGCTTCTCGGCCTTCTCCACCTCGACTGCCCTTTCCTCCTCCGTATGTCTACCACGCAAAAAGAAACCCACAAACGGCCATTGCAGCGGCACCACAAAGTCAATACCCTCCAGCTTCTCGAATCCGATGTCACGGAGCCTCTCCAAAGGCGCGAGCCACTCCTCACACCCCTCACTCGGCATACTGACAACCGAATCGCGCAGTGGATGCAGCGTGAACTTGATTTAACGGATCTGCGCGCAGACGTGGGGAGGAGGGACATTCATCCGCAACGCGTGGGTGATGTTACGGGCCGGGTCTGTGTAGGGGGGCTAGGTGAGGCTGGGTTCCGAGGAGATGTCCGCCGGGAGGGAGTGCTGCGGTGGTGGTGGTGAGGGTCTCCAGGAAGGCTTCGAAGTGGAAGACGTGAGTCTGGTAGAAGATGGAGGAGACTTCGGGGCGGAGTGCGGTGTTGATCTGAGTTGGTGCGAGGTCCGTCTTAGTGAGTTCGGAGACGGAGATGGGGAGGATGGCGCCGGTTTTGGGGTCGCGCTTGATGGACGTCAGGTCGAAGATGTGGTTGCGCATCTCTGGCGGAATGGTGCGGAGGGTTGGTGGGGTGTCGGACTCGCTCGAGGTCGGGGGCGCCTGGTTGTCGGCCTCCGGGCCAATGGTGGCGAAGGTGTTTCTTGCGTCCATGGTTGCTGAAGTTGCAGTGTCTTGCGTGCTGGACTCGACCATGGGCGCCGAAGTCGAGGTCTCTTGGATGTTGGTGACAACCATGATTGATGGTGTTGCAGATGAAGAAGTTGGTGATGTCGTGGATATGTCTTGATCTGGTGGAGGACGGTGATGGCGATTTGGTCGGTCGAGATTGATGAGGTGGTAGGCCGAAGGTGATTAGTTGTTTGCTCGAAAAATGTCACGGATGGTGCTTTTTAAAGGGGAAGCTCATGCTAGTGAAGCAGAAGAGTGCGGCTGTGTTACAGCCGCCCCACTTTTCTTGACAGCGTGGCGGGAGAAGTGTGGCGTTGCTGGGGCGGCTTGGCGGAACGGGGGTCAGGACAAAGGCAAAGGACTACCCAGCGCGAGGAGTGCCTCTGCATCAGGTAGGGTGACTTCAGTTTCCAATAGCGAGACGTGGAAGTTGTATTCATTCTTTCTGTAGTAGAGCGTCAAGAGATGAAGTTCAGAATTCCCATATCGGTCCTGGCGCCGCCGATCTAAGCCAAGCCGATCTGGTTGCGATCGGCGCCCACCGTTGGAAAGTCTATTCCGACCTCGCTTCTGCAGTATTTGTTGTTGCTCGCCACCTCATTCGAAATCTTCACGTTCCCTCTTCTCCACCGTCTTGGGAAGAAATGGACTCCTCACCAAGCTCTGCCGTCCCCGGTTGCCAGAACCCTCAACACGCTGGAAACGATGTGCTGCAGAAGCTGGCCGAGCGACTGGATCTTCTGGAAGCGAGCAATACGGCCCTGGTATCCGAGAATGATTGTCTCCGAGAGAAGGTGGCAGATCTGGAGCAAAGGCTGCGAAGTATGCAAGCCGACCTCAGCGATGTTCAAATGAAGATGGCCGTTGTTCGCCAAGTCCAGGGCCAAGACGCAGCGAAACGAGTATTTGGAATCACGGAGCTTTTCGAGAGGATTGTCCTACACTGTCCGCCCAAACAACTCTTTCAGCTGCAAAGAGTATGCCAACCCTTCCGGCGCACCATACGGAGCCTGCCAGCGACCCAAAGCGTCATGTTCAGCAACCCCAACGACATTCTCTCGAAACCGATCTCCAGACAGAGCCTGCAGCCTTCGCTACAACTAAATCGATTCTTCGAAGCATGCTGGGGATGGTCCTCCTCTGATACGGGCTACATCGGCATGGACATATCCTCCACCGAATGGCCAGCCATCAGCAGATCCAATGATACCTTCTACTACCTCGGCGAGCTTTCATCAAAATTGTACATTCGATTCCGGACAATTCAGGATTCAGATGCCATACTGCATAGATTGAATACAAAATCTCTCGCCCACACTTATATGACCCAGCCTGCTCTGCAGACGTCGGTACGGATTACGTTCGTCAATCAGTCTGTTGCTCGAGACGACCATGAATACAAGAGGACTCGCAGGGTATACCGCCCCGACGGAATCGATGTCACTGCTATAGCGGAGGTTGCACCCTCGACACTGTACAACATGATCAGGGTTGCTGTCATACTCGAAAGATACCACAAGCTTGGTGAAAAGGACTGGGTTGCGAATGATAATGGACCGGGTTGGGTGCCACCAACAGCGAGTGATGAAGAGCGTCAGTTCTTGAGTATCATTCTGAGCAAACCCTCATACTCAAGTTGAGGAGCTGGGCGATAATATGTTCTGGGGCGGGTGGGACTTGATACTTTCAGAAAAGCGAAAATGGCCGTTCGTCTCAGTCTTCCAGTCCTCCTTGCCCTTACTCCTCCCAACTTCAATTTCGTCTCTCATGATCCCGCCACTCATCCAACCATCGTAATCTTGACCCTCGCCCCCAACAGATCCGCCCCAAACAGTCTCCTCCTCAGATCCTTCTCCAACCTTCCCGCCTGTCCTCGACACCAACTCACCACCACGCAAACCTCAATCATCTCCAGCTTCTCAAACCCCATCTTCCTCATTACTTGCAACGGCTTCACTCACTCAGGATGCAACGTCCATCCCTCAACAGGCCAAACGGGCTGCAAGGTGAACTTGATGTTGCAAATGTACTGGCCGATCGTACCTGTTGGGATCTTGACGCTCATCTCGCCGATTCGCTGCTTGCTCAGGAGATGTGCGGCGTATTCGAACCGGCCAAAGTCATTAACCATCAGGTGAGCCGGAAGCTGCTTCCAATCCATGATCTTGGAATGTGAAGTGAAGTTGATCGTATGCATCCCCCAAAACACAGGCACGACCTCGCTGCGGAGCTGCTGGTTGATCTGCGTGGTGGCGAGAGAGGAGGAGAGACGATCGATAGAGAAAAGCTTGATTGCGCCCTAAGGGTCGCGGGAGGTACAGGCGAGCTGAAGGATGTGATTGCGTATCTCAGGCGGGAGTGTGAGGAGTTTTGACGGTCTGGAGGAGGGTATCTCCGCGGGATTGGTGGTGATGAGAGTTGATGGCATGTTGTCGTATGCCATTGTTGTTTGGTGGGATAGGTGAGATGAGATGTGGATGAGCTCCGGTGAAGCTGATTTGGATTGGGAAAGTGGGTCACACGTGTAGCCACGTTCAGGTCATCATGGCGGTGAAGTTTTGGGATGTGAGATCTTGAAATAGCGCATTGATCTCTTCGACTGCGGACGAGACCATTCCATTCCATCGTATACTGGTATCATCGTCCCAAACCGATCCCGCAGAGACAAACGGGGATAGACAGTGCTAGAGACATCTCACTTCTTGCTGATTCTGTTCATCTCTTTCTAGTTCTCGACTCCGGCCTCCTCCCACACCTCTTCACCGTCACGAGCAAGCGTACTCTGCAGGGTCGTCTCCCGGTATCCGTCCACGAGAGGGTGCTCACGGCGGACGTCCTTCTCGGTCTGCTCTACCTCCAGGACGTCGCTGAAGCTGCCCATAGAAGAATGGTCACCTCCCAGGTGGAGGAGCTCCTCGGGAGGCTGGTCCTCATTCAGCTGCTGTTGCTCCGCTTCATCCTATCCGTCACCATTCTCTCCATTCTCACTCTCATCGGTCACGCGGTCTTCGTCCTCGCCAACTTCCTCCTGCTCGCCCTCCTCGGTCCCATCGTCCGAGTTCTCTTGCTCCTCTTCATGTCCCACGTCTACTTCCTCGACGGCAACCTCCTTCACACCAGCGGTCGAAGAGGCAGCAGCAACTGAGGTGGAAGCTACCGCGACAGGACCAGACGCGGCAGCAGCAGGAGCGGGAAGGGGACCGGACGGCGCAGGAGCAGGCGCACCCGGACGAGGAACGGCGACGCAGTCATCCACGCCGAGGCCCATGTTCGCACAGCGTGAACAGGGGCGAAGGCGGTCACAACCCTTCTCCATTGACCTGCATCGAGTACAGACGATGTTGAGCATGGCTCTGTAGGATGTCAGTACTTCGTTCGGGACTCGAGGATGGATCGGAAGCTT
This sequence comes from Heliamphora exappendiculata, assembly GCA_034768845.1. Lineage (NCBI taxonomy): Eukaryota > Viridiplantae > Streptophyta > Magnoliopsida > Ericales > Sarraceniaceae > Heliamphora > Heliamphora exappendiculata. The sequence continues at coordinate 17,395 of JAOTRH010182070.1, read as the reverse complement.
ACTTCGATGTTGATATGATCTGGACGGAAGAGACAGGGGAGGAAGCTGGGTTGGACTGATCGCTGAGTCTGGGAGAGTTAGTATGCGACTTGGAAGTCGAAGGCCCAATTCGAGACTTACCGGATGTTTGGCTTGTTCGGTCGTGTGAGACGAGGATGTTTGGTGTGTGTGTGAGAAGGAAGAGGGTGCTATATGCCGTTATCACTCAATCGCGAGCGGTATGGTCTATGCAGACATACAAGAAGTCGTCGTTTTAACTGTTGGTTGCAGAAGCTGAGAAGCTGGCGGAAGAAATCAAAGAGGGACGTCTGTGGTGGTCAGTGGGTCAGAGCTAGCGTCATAAAATTCACATGTGATTGCCCGCTAGTGCTGGGAACGGGCTTGGATTGGTCCACTTACCGACATCAAGAAGCTCTTGACACTCTTCTACGTCCAGATTTCTTTCGAACTTGCTCGGGTGTATATTTGGTAAAATTGCTGAAGGGGGTATATAGTCTGGACGTTGGTGAAGTACAAGAAGCTGTTGAAGAGAGTTGGGCGGCAATACTGAAGCAGCTGGTTGCACATATACTGGGATATGTTGGCTCGAATAGTTCTTTTTCCATCGATCGTTCATCGCTGGAACGGAACTGAAAGGGATGGCTGGTTCTGCGGCTACAGACACTCCATGGTGGAACAGTCTGGCACAGGTCTCGTTGCCTTTGAAAGAAGAGTACGATGTACTTCCAGAAGTTCGAGGAGCTTCGATACTTCTTTGACATCGGTCAAGCGTGGTCATGCTTGAGATGGTTCTTGGCGAGCGAAACCAGACGGACGAGCAAAAGACCGGTCTGAAATCGACGGCTCTTCAGTGGCGCTTCATCGTCAACTGGATGCTGCAGCCATAAATGGTACACGGCATGTTTACAACTAAGCCTCTGGATATACCAAATGCTCATCCATGTCTTGGATCGATCTTGAGCTGTGACAACACGCATGGAAAGCCACAGTCGAAATGATTGATATGACGGTTGTTGACTGGACATGCAAGGTCCTCGCCATCTCCCACTATTTGCGGTTTTCTGCAGGCTGCCTCGCTTGGTGAACAGATTGCAGCCCAGAAAGGCTGCTGGTATCGATGCGTAGGTGATGTTGAAATAGGAGTGAATCCTTCGACCCTCATCGTGCCGATCCTGCATGGCATCCCTGCTCGGCCAGCTAACTACACGCCATCAACGCTACGACGGCGTTTAAGACCAAAAGCTCGTATTCGCAGAAGGTACGGCAATCGGTTTGAAGCATCCCCAGTTGATGAGACGATAATGCCAAGGTGGTCAAAAAGTGGATGATCGAGCTTGGCTCTGTCTTGCAGGCGCTAAATCTGCTGATTCGCCTGGGGCATTTCAGAAGGCGAGATGGCGATATCAAGAGAATGCCTCTCTGAAGACTGGGTCCTGGAGCCTTCTCGAGTCTCGCGTTGCTCCGGGGGGTATTTTTGCGGAGCCGAGAACAATTAGGAGTCTTGGGATCTGTTCCCCGGCGGGCCGGCAGGACGCACCACTTCAAAGCGCTGCCGGATTTGCCTCTTGTGTTGACTTCAAAACATTACTGAAGAAATATTGTGGAAAACGGCGTCTGCGTTCTTGATGACCTTCAAGAACAGGTTGGTGGAGCTGGCGGGACGTGATGGATGGCGTTGAAAGGTGTAAGTCATAGGACTTGGAGAAGTTGATGTCCGTCAGATATCGAAATCGATCTCGAATGATTCTACGGCACTTCACCGGTGCAATCAATCAATCTGCAACTGTTGTAAACTCACCGTCACGTTCAATATCGAATCAACAACGCGTTGCTGCTCTCTTCCCACGCGTTGCTGCTCTCTTCCCACGCGTTGCTGCTCTCCTTCCACGCGTCAACAGCCGGCTGGCGTATCCCCCGACCTTCGCCGCACTTCTCGGACTCCAGAACAGTGACATCACACGCTGCTGCCTGCCGCCGCACGCGTACAGCTCAGAACACGTCGCGGTCTCGAGAACGCGCTGAAACTTCAGCACGACGCACATACCACCCTCCACCAGCTTGAAAAGCCGTTTCCCTTCCAAACCTCCCCGTCTTCTTTTCCTTCTTCTTCATCCGAGTGGTAAGTCATCTCCTCCCACCCCCATCCTTCATTGATCATCAACTGACATCCATCACAGCTCGGGCGTCACGCATATCAGTGAGGATTCGTCCGAGATTGCGTTATTGCTGATTGAAAACTATCAATCGACCACTTCTGCTGGTCTTCGTGATCGGCAGGGAATTTTTGGCACGCCCTTCATACTTCTTTCATCATCTGATTGCTACTGCGATGGGCTGGAGAAGAATGTAGCCGATCATTGCCACTGTCATCGTCGTCGTCGTCGTCGTCACCGTCTTGTCTGTTGCTGCTGAGTTGTGAGTCTGTCACCGTCGTGAGGTGGTGGTAGAGGCAGCAGATTGCGCCCGTGGTGAGCCATGCAGCATCAGAGAGCGACGGTCATCGCTCCACGGCCTTGCCGCCGTCATCATTCTGTAGCTACGTATATTCATCAACGCGTTTCCGCAACTTTCTCATCACTGCCGTGGACGTGTCGCATTTGACAGGTGTTGATGCCGGCGGCGCGAGAAGCGAGGACGTCGTGCGCGGCGGGGGTTCCATGAAAGCGGCGGCGAGGGCGCGTGGATCTCTGAGAAGGACCGTATCATTCAAGTCTGATTTCTATCGCTCATCTGATTCAAAGTTCATCACATAACGTGTTTGACTGGCAAGGAACAACAGCGGCACCGCCGCCATAGGATATGGCGATACTGAGCGGCGGCACCACCGCGACTGAGCCTACACGAACTTCCACAAGCCACCGTCAGATCAGTAAGCCTGGAACCAACATGACGAGCCCGCGAACGCTGCTACCACGGAGGAGGCGTTGCGACCCATCCAGCGAGGAGACAACTTGGAAGACACGAACCCACCTCCACTGCGAAACGCGCAGCCACCTCCGACACACCTCAACTGCAGTCAACAGATACCAGAGCAGCAGCCTGAAGACGTACAAGTCGGGCGTAGGACATTCACGGCGTCTACACCGAGCCTCCTTCGTTTCTGCTTCATGAAAGCCAAAGGCATCACACCCATCTTCGCCGACCTCAAGTTGGCTACAGAAGCCATACCCAACTGATCTTCCACAGGCTCTCAGCGGCGGGCTCACGCATGCCAACGCCATCATTACTCCTCCGCAACAGCGAAACAAGAGATACGGCACCTCTTCCCGATCCCAACCAGCATCAAAGGCACGTACCCGCCTCCATCACGAAATGCACACCTCGATGACGGAGGCAGTCAAGCTGGCCTCATAGACTCGAAAAGGCCAACCGAAGAGAGTAGCAAGCTGGGCCTCCCATCCTCTCTTCATACGACCTCAGTCTTTAAAACGTCATCCGGGGCACCCTCCGCTCCTTCGTTCCTGATCAAGAAATCTGCATCAACCAGCTCAAACAGAGGGACAACATCAATTCTTCACGCCTGGCATCGGCAACCAGGGCAAACAGCACGAGACGAGTAGCAGACTGCAAGCCCGAACGACTCGGCAAGGGGCCCGGAGGAGCTGCTTGACTATAAGTCGCCGCCACACTGGTACAAAACGGACAAGAAGTAGTAATCAACCATAGTCGCTGTCACGATGGAATCGTGCTCTCCCAGATGCCTCTTGCTTTTGACGGGCCTGCACTATGAGAATCCGCTGAAGTTTAACAACGATTCGATCCTTTATCAGCTTCCTACGGCCACCTCGTCCAATCAGGCAGGTACGTCTCAACTACATTCCATATTCCTGACAAGAAGAAGACGGGCGTTGATTCCCCGATCTGGACAAAAGTTGAGCAATTCGCATTGTTCTCGCCTGGTATGGCTGGATTGTGGATGCCCCGGCTTCTTCCCTTGGCTTCCTCTCTCCACTCGCCGCCAAAGAGACCAACTTTGATCAAAGCGGCCATACTCCCTTAAGATCCCCGTGGCCAGCATGAGACAAACCGAGATGCCAGCTGAACATGTGTTCGTGCCTGACTGGCAACTCTTCCTTTGTCCTGAAGTACAATATCAAGACTGCTTCAACCGGCTTTCGATACCAATCTCGACACTTCTCTGGCGAAGAACAATACTAAGGGCCACGAGGACCTCAAGGGTCTAGCATCCGCGACTTTAACGCCACCAAGTCTTTCTTGCCATCAACGTCAAAGCCAAGATCAACCCTCATCGGCACCGAACGCACGGACAGCCAAGATACTTAAACACCCATCTCGACCACCATCAATAACTCTTCCCTCCCCACCCCGCTATCAATCCAGAGATCTCAGACTTTCGCTAAGTACACATAACACTCAACTACCTCCACCAACAACCCCAACTAACATCACGAACAGGCTTCCAGCTCCAAGCAAATCCAACCCAGCAAAAATGATCTCCCCAGTCAGCTACCTTGCCCCCGCGGTCTCCACCGTCACCGGCGGTGTGTGTACCCTGCAAGTCTCCACTGTCACGGGTGGCGTCTGCGTGCTCCAGGCCTCTCCTGTCACCGGCGGTGTCTGCACGCTCCAGGCCTCCCCAGTCACCGGCGGCGTCTGCACTCTCCAGGTTTCCACCGTGACCGGCGGTGTCTGCGCTCTCCAAATCTCCACCGTCACTGGCGGCGTCCGCAGCGTGCAGCGCAGCGAGTAAGCTGGCCATGTCGGCTACCTCGATCGATCCGACACTATGGCAAGACAAGGACTGTCGGCCGGCACGTTGCGGCTGATGGGATGACAACCACGAGAAACAAGTATCTGCGGGGATCGTTGCCTTTTCGAAAGCCTTTTCGCGATGGGCGAGGCATGGTTCGCACGCAAGCATTGACAAGACACTTTTGATATTGTCTCTTTGGGTCTGATCTGGCAATTCTGTATACTTGAATCAGGGGATGGATATATAAACAATCAGAAAAGCAAAGTGGAGGAATTTCAAGTGCCAAACCTTTCCTCTTCTCAAATTCAATCGTGATTCGGTGGTGAGTTTTGATATGAGGAAGGGCTCAGCTGTAGTCAGATCTTGACTAAACGTCCATGATGGCCACTGAAGTAGAAGGAAGTGGCTGAGACAAATGGGAACCGTAGATGATCTTATCCGTGCATGCATGTTCCATGCAGAAGGCCGCGTGAAATTATGGCCAGGTGCTGCTTGTCGAGACTGTAGGAAGGCAACGACTGAGACTAGTCCTCGTGGGCCAGATTCCTTGAGCGTTGTCATCATGAGCCACATTCTCTGAGCGTCCTAGCATCCTTGACCCGCCAACGTTTTCATCAAGGGTCGTCTCCATCAGGAACCCTCGGCGAGGCTATCTCTCGCTCTCAATTCACCAAGCGTCCCGAACAGTGCTGGTAAAGAAATGGATATCTTGTAACGACAGTAATGGTACTTAGCTGCGGCGAGGCGGCGTGGGCGCTCTTCGAAGCAAAGCCGGCGGTTGCGATTTCCCGTCCTTCCTAGGTGCGGGATGGGGATTGGAAGTGCATCATGGTGGTGACAGAGCATTCGAACGACGGCTCTTGGTCGATTAAATCTAACAATTCTCTCCTCGCCGTGTTTGAGCAGATCGGCGTTCGCATTGATGTTGTGGTGCCAACCGCAACGTGGACGCCTGGTCTCGATGCTGCTGTCCGGGGTGGCCAAGAATGTGCCTGCATGATAGCCTCCTCCAGACTCCCTCCCTTCTGTGTCTTCTTTCCCTTCTTGTCTCGCGTCTTCATGTCGTGGATCATGCTCGTGCTGTGGCGTGACAGGCCTTGCTTGGTAATGGATGGATGGTCGCAGGTCAGGAACTCCTTTCTGGCCGTCGCTCGCTGACTGCGTTCACTGAGGTAATGTCTGTCTCAACGCAGCCGATTCTTGTAGAGGCGAGGCTCGATGCCGCACTTGATGCGTCAGTGGTGCTCGTTGCTTGTTTGCATCGAAGGATGCGAATGGTGGTCGTATCATAGTTTCTGTACTTGAATCGATCAGTGATAATGTCTTTCATGTTGAGAAGGATACTGTACGCGTTACATGAGGCGTCGTTGCGTAGGTGTCGGCCTCCTCGCCGCCGTCGCGATCTGGTTGATGTGTTCGCGACCGCCTCCACGCCTCCACCGTGGCCGGCGGCGCGCTGTCTGGCTTGGTTGATGATGGGAAGAAGATGAATTCGTGGAATGAATACATACAAAGACGCTACACGTGCTATGGTACTGATACTCATCGCCGCCATCCTTACCGCCGCCCTGCAGCACCAACTCCTCCAGCCCAAGCGTAAGTGATGACAGGACCGAAGGCCCTTATCAGAGCAGATACTGGCCGTGCCATTCATGAGCGACACGACCTGAGCGAGTGGTCAGACCTGGAGTAGAACCAAGCCGCCGTATGGAGAAGGAAAGATACTTGGTTCGGAGGTGAGGTGGAAAATACTTATGCTTCAGCGCGGTGGTCCGTGCGTGAAAGCGTGCTCGGAACAACGACGTGCTCAAAGATACTGCCAGGGCGGTGAGGTGAGGGTGCCTGAGGCTTGCTGGGACTGAGGGTGTAGTGCTGGCCGGGAGCTGAGCAAGAGGCCTTGCACGAGCGCGCCCCATATTCTACCATCGGCTGCGCCCTTATTTCCAGCGTGAGTAATCCAACCCTCTTTTCGCTGAGCAGTACAGTAGACTTAAAATTATTCAACAATGGAACGCTGTAAGGCGCGTCGGTTTGACAAATCCTACTGTCGGCAATTTCGGCCTGAAGACCGCCAGGCGGAGGACCTTCGACAAAACCAGAAGTATGCAGTGCCCGAAAGCCCGTCCGATCGAAATCTTGACTCAAAAACGGCTGAGCGTAGTAGAGAGCAGCAGGTTAATGAGCCATTTGGAGAAGAGAAGGCATGGAAGACGTTGCTGGCAACCTCTTCTTGTTCTTCCACACCCGATCCACACCACCCAGAATCCAGGCTCGAGGCCGACATACGTCCACAAGAACAGTTCCGGCATTTTCCTCACACAGTGAGCCGTTCTCGACGTCCACGGACCGGGATGACTACAAAGTGCGATTCGACTGGCGGCAATCCAGATGCCAAAGAAGTTCTGATTGTTATTCAGCGGCGTTATGCTCGTGGGAAGCTCTCGTGGTACTTGGACGGGATTTCATACGACTCTACGAAACTACTTCTAGGCGTAAACGTATGGCACTGGTGTATTCGATCACACACCGACCAGATTGCTGTTGACTGGCCTTTGAAGAAGCTGAAGGAACGGTCGACAGTCCAGCGCATGCATCGTGGGAAGAGACAGCAACAGACCAACATCAAGCAAGAAAAGCAACTCCAACAAGAGCAACACCATGGACTTTGAGTTCGCAACGGAAGACACGGAAGCCATAAAAGCAGAAAGCAGGACGTCAAAATAAGGTTGCCTGCGGGTCTCCTGCAAGGTCGATCCCAACCTTGTGACTCCGTATTTGGAGCGGCCCCCAAATTTAGCTGCAAACGATACCGATCTGCCGGGCACATGCCTGCTGCACCCTTCCAACTGCCGGACGGCCGGCATGTCATTCGCTCTGATCGACGCTTGGGTTGTCGTAGCCACATGGGTAGACCGACGTCACCGGGTGTGCCGAAGGATCTCGCGGGAAGTGTGGAAACGTATCTGGACACCAACAGTGACTGTTCATGCAGGTACATGAAGCTGAGGTGAGACGTTTTTTGCGAGGTGCTGTTCCTTATCGTCTTATCATCACGCAGCAATATCAAGACCACCAAGATGTACTCCAGCCGACTTCAGTATTCCATTTCTTGCGCCCATATGCCGAGCGGGCAGCAATCCGAGACGTCGACTTTGTCCAAGAAGTCGGTTAGAAGCGTTGTAATCCTGCCGGCGAGAAAGGCGCTCATCAGACTCTATCACGCCTTATTGACTGGACTCGTCCATTCTTCGCCAATGCCTCTACCTCCATCCGAAGAGCCCAAGACGCAAGACACCCCTACCTTGCGACAACTCACGTACGATCCACCAGCGCCAAAGACCATCCATCCGGCCTTCCGCAACCGAGACAGCGACGGCTGGAGCGACGACGACCCCAAGACCCAACACAGACTCGCTCGCTTCTTCCCAGATGACGACCCAGCCTTGGCAGGCTACAAGTCGCTGCCATCGGAGGTCGCCATCAAGCTCGCCGAAGTCGACAAGAGGTTCTCGATGGAGAGCCAACGCAGCATGGAAGAACGACGGAGCTACGACTCCAACGCCGAGGTCATAGATGTGGCATCGATCTACCAGCAGAAGAGACGAGATTCTGGGCTCACGATCAATACTGTTGAAGATGATGTGCAAGTGGCGAAAGCTGTGCCTTTGCGACGGGCTGTCAGGAAGAGCTTCTACCCACCTCCACGACCGGGTTCCAAATGAAGAACGAAAAGAGCGACGAACGACTTCCATGATAACGACCTGCGATTCTCTCAACGAACGACTACCCCTCAAGACATTTCTTGGCGTAATGCTGAACAACACGCCGTTTTTGACGATACCAAGACTGGAGATGATGAAAACGAAGACGGCCTGATGAGAATTCCACGATGGCGTTTGGTGATTGCCGGGACTGATGACTACATGGCGAATGTTATTGATGATGCTTATGTACTATTAGGCGATCTAAGATACTCGCCACGAATGACTTCAATGAATCCCACGGCGTTCTCTTTTCCCCCTATCGTCGGTCGGCTTGCCGTCGCAAACCACCAACACATTCTCGCTGGAAGAGCGAGGCCGAATGCGAACATCCACGTCACACTCGGCCGCATCACAGTGCCGCAGCTCAACAAGCTTTCGAAGTATGTCATCACCGCGGCAACCGCTGCTGTTCCTCGCCATCAATCCTTGTCAACTGCCCGAAGCTATGCCCCAGGCCTCCGCATTTGGCACTCAAACCCAACCTCGCCCAGGATCCAGCTTATCCATTGCCTGCGTTCCCACTCCATCCCCTTGAGAGCTTCGTGTTGAATCCAGATGACTGGGACGACAGACGTCAATGCCGCACCAGCTAGTTGCGTATTTAAGTTCAATGTCTGACTTGACCTGCAGGAAGATCGGCCGACGTCAGTGGCATCGGAGATCGTTTGACTTAGTTCGCTCGTCCTCAACCTCCAGGTGGCCCAGCCACTGTCATCTCTACCTGCGTCTCCAGCAGAGCTATTGACGGTATTGTCGACCATACTTTCCCAGATATGCACCCGCAAGTCCCCACTCCCGATGTTTCGAGGTCGATTGAAAACTACCCGCTGCGCACAGGCCAATTGACCAACATCACCTCCAGAATCACTATTCAGACATTCAGGACAAAACCTTGACTGCAGTCGCTCTCAAGACGTTCGCAATTACGTTGCAGACGTCGAAGCCTCAGGATACTAGCTTTGAGCCTCAAGTCTCTGCCTTGGACGATAAGCTATCAGCCAAGATGCCTCGGTGGGCTAAACACCAACGGCGATCACATCGATTCTAGTGATCCAGATCTCAAAATTCGATACTTCAAGGGCAGGCAAGTTGCTACTTCTCTTACCGGCGGCTGGCCAAAAAGCTGTTCTCCCTTTGTCGTGGAGACGAAGGAAAAGCAAAAAAGAACGTTTTCATTCCGACGCCGGGAATCGAACTGCTTGATCGTTAGTACGAACGCTCATATCATCGAGATGTTAATTCGACTCACCCCGGGCCTTGCCGGCGCCTTTCAGACGAAGAAGCTCATCAATTGAGAGCGGCAAATCCTAGCCACCTGGAAGCACCAACTGTTAGCAACTGGGCCATGCAGAAGAGGGTTCGTTTTTCCCATACTAGACCACATCGGAGTATTCGAAGCTATGATTGGCTTGATTGATGGAGGACAGGTTGGTTGGGGTGATATTTGAACAGAAAATTGTCGTTGTGGGTCTTGGTATGGAGCGGCGGCGGGGGATTTTCGGAGAAGGCGGCGGGACTGCGGGGGTGGAGGGGATTTTTGCAGAGATTGTTTGGATTTATGAAAGATGTTACAGAAGATCGAGAATGAGGATGAAGGAGCGTTGGAGTGAATGTCGTTCTGTTGTTGCTATTGGACGAAGCCCGCTGACGAAAACAGTCCTTGCCTGGATCGACGACTGGAACGGAAGATCTCAGCTTGGAGTTTACGGAATTTGCGTTCTCAAGGCAGCGAAATCTGCAGAGGAGATGTGTGATCATACTACAGCCTGTCGAGTTCGTCTCTTGAACAAAGGCACTCGTCACTGAAAGATTTTTGTTGGAGAGTTCAACCATCGTCCCTCTTCCGAGATGCCTGGCTTTGGAAATGACTTGTCAAGTACTTGGTGTCGCCCCTTTAACGGTATGAGACTGCCTGCCCGCCAATCACCAAGCAGCAAGTCCTCGTAGAGCTGATGTTTCTTCCGACCTCTGCCATGATGCTGTAAGTGTTCATCTTGCCGCTCCCCATATCGAAGGACGACTCTGCGCCGCACTTCTCGCGGATCCAATCGTGATGCTGAGTGTGGCAGCGTCGCTCTTTGGTGAGGCTCCCGGGGTGGTATGTGATCGAAATCCTCATGGAAAAGGCCGTGGGCAGGAAGGGTGCACAATTTGCGCTTATGGGAAGTCTCTCATGCGAACCACCGAAGTGCGCACTTGTCGTCTTGAACAGCCTGGACGTCGAATTTGCCTTTGGTCGTCTGGATCCTCTTCGTATTGCAACATTGCGTCAATAGTCGTGGGGAAATAGATGATACTGATTCGTGAGTAGGGGGATGTGCACTTCCACTCACCATCGACGACTGGGCCGGCACTGGTAGTGTTCACGGGCCGACGACTTGCGTCGAGCTTCTTATCTTCTTCCATGTATCGAGACAGATATATCTATCAGAGCGAGCTGGATTGGAGGTGCGGGCTTCGACATTCCATTTGTTGTCCGAAGGAAACAAAGACTACGATGGCGGTTAGCATTGTTTCAACAAAGACGCAATTCGATCTGTTCTGGTTTACCCGCACTAATCAAGCAATTTGGCCACGCCAACCATGAATCAAGCCTTGTCGCGATCTGAGAGCGTCACTTTCTTGGACTGAATTTAAGGTTTGAGAAAGATGAAGAAGCGTCTGGGACTCTCCATCCAACCCAACACAACCGCGCGCGACAGCACGCCTCCACGTCGAACACAAAAAATTCGTACCGACTTCATCTCGACCACCCACCGTCTCTGCCAGCCCCTATTTAAAACACATTCGCAGGCGCAGCCGGCCGCGGTATTCGCCCATTATGGCGCACAACTCGCCACGTCAGGCGCTTCACTTCCGTTACCTCGCCCTCAACCTCTAGCAGGCCAACCACCAAGATATGAAAATCCTCACTAATACCCTTGAGCAACACGTACTGGAGCAGAAAGCCGGCAAGCTCGTGGCCAGTATCCTCGCGGTTGTTACGCCATATTACAAGTCCCTTCAAGAGACCCTCGAAGCTTGCAGGACCCTTCTACCCGGGTCGCGCGCAGAGCTGGAGGAGATATGGATCAAACACAAACAGAATCTGCCACAGCTCGAGCAAGCCAGGTCTCACATCCTCGGCTGTTGCACTGGGATGCCACCTATCGCAGGCATGCCTCGGAGCTTCTTCCCAGGATTCGAGGGAGCAATGTGCGTGGTGATAGAGTGCCACAAGATTATCAACAAGCTCAACATTCTCGCTCGGGACCTGCACGTGCGCCGCAGGGATCCAGACCAGTAGCCCGCTTCGTACAATTCTGCACCTTTCGCCGCCATCGAGCAACAACTTGGCTCTCCATCGTCCAACAAGCCAAACTGGCAATGGACTTGGATCAAGAGGGTGCTCTCGACTGCGCCGGCGTGCACGACTTCATTCGCGACCACGGGGCTAGCACAAGGGCCGTGAAGGAGCAAACTGAAGCTTTGGAATACGGGCTTCGGGATGAGATGTACTTCTTTATGGAAGCCGAAGAGGAAGAGACGAACGAGCTCACCAGCCTCGAGAACGAGATAGTCGAGGTGCTGAAGGCAATGTATGATCTCAGACCGGTCGAGGGCGCAGAATATGACGAGGAGGAAGAAGAAGAAAAGGACTTCAACTGGACTGCCCAGGATTTGGAAGAGCTTCGCGACCTGCTGGCTTATCCGCTCCACACCACCTTCCACATCGCAGAGCTCGAGATCATGGACAAGCGCAGCCTACTCCAAGAACAAGTGTTGGAGAACAAGTGCGTGATATGCTACGCCGGCTATGATGAGCTTTTCGCGGGACTGGTGAAGTGTGGACATGTTTCCTGCTTTGAGTGCATCATCCCGTAAGTCGTCCTTGGGGCTCCATTGTATCTTGCTAACATGACTGCTTGCTTGTAAGATGGGTCGACAACAACTCTATGTGCCCGAAGTGCCGCAAGAAGGCCGCCCTGCATGACCTCAAGCTGTACAAAGTGAAACGCGTGGAAGGCGAAGAGAAGACTCGGGATGAGCAGAACAATGGGGTCAAGATCTACATAAACGGCGAGGACAAAAAAGCGGAAGACAAGTAAGGGAATCACAAAGATTGCAACGACAAAGCAGAAGCGGGCCAAGAGCCGAGCGACTTACAACACATTGCTTGAGAATCATTCCACACAATGAACAGCTGAGAGGGGAATGTTGACTGCGTCGACAAGGGTTCTAGGAACGACGGCAAGAGCTTGGAGGCTGGTGAGGACGTCAACATCCCACAAGGGCTTCTCATAGGAATCAGAAATACAGCATTGCTGACATGGATTATCTTGGTGCGATGCGATTAGTACAGAAACGCGTTACATCGTCCGCTAGCGGAACTCGCCTCGGCCATTTGTAGTTACTGCTTGCTTTCATATTGGAGCCTGTATATAGATCTGAGATCATGGATGTGAAAGAACTAGCGCTGCCAGGGCTGCAGGCATACGAGACTGGTTACGTAATATGCTTGTATTGTACTCTATCGAACTTGAGCAGCGAACACAAATAAATCAGGATACACATGAATGTGACTGCGTGCATATGCACTCGTCGATGTTGGTCTGCACTTGAAGCGATTCAGGGGCTTCCACCCGCGCGTCACGTTTGCAAGTCGGCCAAATTTGCCCCGACCCTCACTTCTTCATCCCCAAAACCCGCGACTTCAACTCCGGCACCACATCCGCGAGACAAGTAGACGATATTAACCCGCTATTTCTCCGAGTCTACGGAGAAGTACCAACCATGGCAGGAAACCAAGGTCAAAACCACACCGCGCGCAAAATGCCACCTCGAGACCGCCAATTCGCCTGCCTCCTCTTCCGCGACACCCTCGACATGCTCATCGAGGCCAACCACGACACGGTAGTCGACGAGGACGAGGCGAACAAGTTCATCAAAGAAGTCGAAGCACAGCTTCTGAAGACCGCGACCGAGTTCTTCAACCACACAACTACCGCACTCGAGAAGCTCACCGCGACACCCGGTCCGTTCGAGAACGAAATCAAGACGATCCGCCGCGCGCACTGGAATATGGTGTTGTGCCTGCAAATGACCCCGCCCAACCTGCTTTTCAAGTGAAGAGTCTTGCCACCACGATTCTACGAGACTCTTGGTCAAATATCAGGCTGGAAGTTGGGATGGGAGATGCTGAGCGATGGGAACGAAATAGTCAAGCAGCTCAACAACCCCGACTATCTCGAAGAGGTCCGACAGAACCTGGTCCGTCTGGGAGAGTGGTACCGAGTGTTGCGGAGGCAGCTCGCGACCCTCGACGACCAGACGAAGCTGGCCGTAGAGGAGTTTACTGCAGAACCCATCCTCACCATCACCAGTCGCCAAGAGATTGCGAAGAAGCTCGGCGATGAGTACGACAAGATTGTATACAGTTCAGTCGAGAAACTCGGCAGAGATTTGTTCATCGCGTCGGTCGGTACGGACGATCCAAGTTGCAAGAAGTCAACCGCCTGCGCGACGAAATCCGCCACCAGCTCACGGCAATGTGCAACCTCACCATGCTCGGCCCCTTCAGACACAACCCGGCGCCGAGGACTGCCAGCAGTGTCAGCGCGCTCAAGAACATCATGCGCGATCCTCTCCACGTGGAGGTAGATGTGGCGGATCTCAAGAAGAAGCAAGCAGAGGATAGATTGGACGTTACAGGGGCACAGTTGCTGGAGAATGAGTGCCAGATCTGCTTGGAGGAGCCGACTGAGCACACCGGGGTGCACCCATGCTACCACATATTCTGCTCCGAGTGTATCGTGCCTTGGGTCCCGGAGAAGAAGCATTGTCCGTACTGCCGCGAGGAGGCCACGCTCGATGATCTGAGATTGCTGGATGTCACGCGTTTGGAAGTGCAGGCAGAAAACCAGGGAGAAGAGGAGGAGGAGGAGACAAATGATAAGGAGGCACATGGGGATGAAGCGGAGCAGCAGGATGCCGAGGAGAAGGATTCAAAGGAAAAGAAGTAGGATGGCGAGGATCTCCATGAGGAGTCAGATAAGAGTAGTGCAGAAGAATCGGAGGGAGTCGAGAAGAGAAACGGTGACAAGAAGCCAGAACACGGCTATGAAAGGACTGGACTACGGAGCTGATGGCAGGGACAGCAAACGAAAGGGTCAAGATAGTACATGGAGGAAGCATGGCTTTTGATAGAGTACGGTAAAGGAATAGCGAGCGATTGTGCAGTAGATGAGACTTCATAGTGTCATGTTATCGATTCCCTTACACTCCTTTTGGCCGTGGTCAAAAAAGATCCATTATCGTTCCTACCCCACTTCGATGTCGACCAGCAATTGGTTTGAGAGAGGCGAGCTCTCTTTTCTTCTAGGCAGGAAGTATTTTCATCCCCCCTCTATCAAACAGTGCGAAATCCTTTCAAGACAATATCGTCTCGGAAATGACCCCATGCTGCCAGTCTGCGATATCCTGAAAATTGTCTCCAGCTTCTTTGTTCGAACAATGGGTACTGCGGGAGGAAGAAAGCCATTGTTCGGCCGCTCACCGACCTCACGCATCATCCACTCCCGAGTCTCATCAATGGGCTTGTCACTCGCCCGCATACATGTGTCGCGTGTTCGCGGGACCTGAAATCGAGTAAAACATCGAGCTGAAAATCATCTCTTCACAATTCAGGCGTTCCCAAATTTTCCGACCACTTCGCCGACCAGATCCCAGCAACTTCGAGACAGGGAAGATCTAGCCACCACACATCGGTCTCAGGACACATAACTTGTCGCCACTGTTTTCCCTCGCTGATAAATTCCTCATGCCATCATTCAAGCCCAGCATGAGTACCCCAGAGCCCCCACTAAGTATTGAAGAAGAATGGGCCTCGGAGGAATATCATATCGCCTTCGAGCACCTGAAGCACGAGGGCGAGCCATACGCCTCGTATCCTTCGATTGCTCTGGCAGGCGACGGGCTTTACATGCCACGCGAGGCGCCAGACCTTGCTCTGGAGCTTGAGAGCCAATACAAGCGGAATGCCGACGACTTTTCAATCTTTACCCGTCGAGCGCTGCAGGACCTGACGCCGTACCCTCCTCCAACACCAAAGGGGCACGTTGAGATTTGCAAGACTTACGGCGAGAAGCTGCCCGCCATCAAATCGACCATCCCTCGAATGTTCTACCTGCATCACATACTGCCCCCACGCGACTTGATCGGCGTACTGGAGTCTCAAGCGTGAAACAATCCCCGCGAAGTGCTGAGGGAGGCGAACAAGACAGTGGACACTCTGAAAGATGCGAGCAAGATCAGTGAGCTCCGTCACAAGAACCGCGAGAACAGTCCAATACTGCATGAGCAGCGCGAGAGAGTGGAAGAACACTACTGGTCCTGTCGAAGGCGAGTCACCGACTTGGAGCAACAGGGCGAGAAACTGGTCAAGGCATACCAGAAGAAGCCGAACTGGAAGAATTACGAGGGCTGGCCGATCCTTTGGGATCTTTGCGACAAAACGAACGATGCCTCCCACACAATGAAACAACAAGAAACCGAGCTCGCGAAGCAAGTAAGAATCGATGTTGGCAACGAGTTCCAGCCCCGCTTGAATCGGTTGAAGGCGAAGATGGTCGCACTCGGCGACACGTACTATGCGATTCGGAATCTCATCCGACCGGGTGATACTGGGGCGCCAATTCATCAGTGGACGCCAGGGAGACTCAACGTCCTCAAGAGTGTCCTGCGTAGCCCTATGGAAATCGAGCTTGGGGTGACCAATCTAAGTCATGACAAGGTCCTGGAAGAGCAGCTGCTGGAGAACAAGTGTTCGATCTGTTTGGAGGCTCCTACCGATCATGCCTGCATCACGACCTGCCTCCACACGTTCTGCTTTGAATGTATCGTATCCTGGCTTACTCAACATAGACACTGCCCCAAGTGTCGTCAGGATGCTATGCTGCAAGATCTCTGGCTGCTTGATGTCGACCGATACTCGTTGCCCTGGGATTTGAAGAAGTTGAGTGATTGAGACACGAAGGGTAGGGGTAGCGGTGGCATGTAGGAGGATTGAAGATGCTGGGAGTGCTCGTGCATTGCAGTTGGGTACCAGAAAAGAAACCAAATGGTGCTCACCCCACCTTTGATCTGAACACCATTGCGGAATCTGTGCTGGACAGGGTAGATTGACTGAGTGCTCCTGCTACCAGAGCATTAGCTCTATTGATCATGTCATACGGAGGGTCTGGGCGTCGTTGCTTTAGATAACGCAGGAAGTCAATGTTTCCATGTTCCAAACAGTCTCTCTTCCAGATCAATTGATACCACTGTCTTGCTCTTGTATCTGTTGTCGTAATCGCTCGTTGAAATAATAGGGTTGCTGTGCGAGGTGAGAAGTGATATTGCTTGGAGCAGCATTGAAACGTCGCGCGAAAGGGCATGAGGATGGTGGTATGAACAACGTTAACGCATCTGATCGACCGCGCCCTGCAATTTCCCCACCTCATCAATCAAGGCAAGGCCTGCATAGTAGTACCCGTTGCCATGATTGATACCTCCTATACAGAGAAAGTGAAACGAAACGATGCAAGTGAAGTCTCAATCCGCGTTCCTTCCCCAAATTCTCACCAGTTCACACCAAAACCACCTCGCGCCTTCCTTCACTCACTTCCACCCCGTGCACGAGCCACGCGCCGCTTTCACATCAAAACCTTCCCACCTTCCCTCCACCTCCAACCAAAACAAACAAAATGCCACCAAGAGCGCCACCACCAACGCCCCCTGCCGGTGTGGCGGCACCGCGCACGGGGCAAAACTTCACACCCGCGAACATGGACGACTGGCAACGGCGCCGCCACGCCCACGCCGTATTGTTGCAGATCGCTTCGGCGGAGAAGGTGGTTGTGAACGGGGTGGAGTTGAGCGCGGAGGGGAGGGAGGTGTT
>JAOTRH010182059.1:0-11969 GCA_034768845.1 Heliamphora exappendiculata | reverse complement strand
CTTAATCCCGAAGTGATTGATTGATTGTGTTCAGATAGTGTACAGTACTTTGAGTCATCAATGGTTGAGATTTTCTTCACGAGATCAACAATACCAATGAGTTGGGTACTGGCGTTGTTTTTTCGATGATCGATAATCAGCTGACGAAAACTACATCCGAGTTAGGTTGAGGAGTTCCCCCTCGTGTGCTTTGCTTATAGGTTTAATTATGCTAAATCTGTATAGTGGATCTTTAGATCCGGCATATTAAAAGGATAAGCGGTGCGGTTACGAGGAGAAGAGGATCATTAAATCGGTTTGTCAGTAACCTAATTTATTTATCGGGAATCAATATCTTAAATGTGGAGAGAATTCAGTGCATTTGATAATTGAAAACTCAAGATATAATTTGAGTTAGGGCCGGGAGTTTAGTCAAGACTTTTAGTGGCATAAGTTCTGGTTCGTGCGAGAAAGGATCTAACTCGGGGACCGAGTTAGGGATATCCGATTTTCTCGTACGGTTAGCCCGAGTCCTATAGTTCCTCGTGATCCCTCATGTAATCCATTATACGCACGGATATTTTCTTATCGATTTCAGTAATTATTTAATTTAAATATCGGTTTTACCGTCGGAAACATTCGGGAATTAAATTAAATAATAGAGGGCGATTTTGGAATTTGGCATGCCTAGGGCTCACTCCCTAGGTGGCCGGCGCTAATTGAGGGGATGAGAGTTGTTTTATAGATATATATCACTTGCCTAATTTCTTAGTATGGAGATATATATTGTTGCCATGTATATCTTAAGAAAGATATACATGCCTTGTATATCTTAAGTGAATATACATATATCATAATAGGAGACTCAAAACCCTAATCATCCTCCTCTAGTTGCCGCCCCCCTCTCTCTCTTTTTGGCAATTTTATTATTGCTTCTTGGAGACTAAGTGTGAGAAGAAACCAAAGAAGAAAATAACTTCGATCGGTATCGGTGCCCACACATCGTGATCGTCGTAGCACGTTTGGGATATACGTGAGAAGATTGCCAGGTAGTCTTCAATGTATTCGGGAGTTTTTGAAACTTTTCGACAAGTTTCATAAAGGTATAACAGTATTTAGATTAATACCGTTCTTGTTTTTCATGAAAAATGCACGCGCTATTTTTTACGATCACGGCGCCAATTCTAAAATTTTTTTTCGCATCCCAACAAATTGACTCGAGCTCTTCTGGGCTTTGTCTTTGGCATCTCCTCCAACATCTTCTAAGACAGGCTGATCATCCACTTCGACTACTTTCCCCTCCTTAGCCAGGACCTCTACTTTGAGGGCTGCAACGAAGCAGTTCTTGGAGGCATCTTGATCTCCGAGGATGACCTCTACCCCCTCGGCGGTGGAAAATTTCAGCACTTGGTGGTACGTAGACGGGACTGCCTTTAGTTCGTGCAGCCAAGTTCATCCTTAATGGTGTTGTAGGCCGAGGGCACATCAACCACCAAGAAGTTGACCATGATCTCGACCGTCCTTGCCCTTACCAAAATGGTGACTCTCCCCAAGGGCCAAACTGGCTATGCGTTAAACTGAGGTCGCGCTTTTTGAAGAGGTCAAAGTTCATAATTTTGACCAAACTACCCTGATCGACTAACACCTATTTGCTCTTGAAATTCAAAAGAGTGAGCGATATTACCAAGGCGTCACTGTGTGGGTGTTGCACTCGTTCAGAATCTTCTTTCGAGAATGAGACCTATCCTTCGTATCCACATGATCTCGGTCTCTTCCCATTTTTTGCTTGCACTTTCATCACTTCGGCAATATGCCCCAATTTCTTTAGTTGCCCTCGTATGAAATTTCTTTGTTCCGTTCCTATAACTCTGTGGATTACATTAACTACATTGTGGTGTACCAACCTAGCCGAAGGCATGGCTCTCGTCGTAGTAGGGGACCTTGGCCCCTCTGTCCTTTCATCGAGGAACTCCTTCAGATGCCCCAACAGAACCAAATCCTCAAGATGTTTCTTGAAAGCCCGGTAATCTGTCGTTTGGTGACTTCTTTCCCTATGGTAGGAACATCTCCACTTGATACCCCTCTATGGATGATTTGACGATTGAATGGGTAATTTGGGAGGCCACCTGAAGTAAGGCCTATCTTTAATTTGAGGTAGGATCTTGTGAATGGATTCTTTGAATATCACATTCACTACCTCCCTATCCCTGGATTCAGCTCCCAATTTGATCAGAATGTGTGGTAGGTCAACCCTCATTCTTTTGAGAGGTCTTGCTGAACTCAGCCTTCTAGCTCTCACCGGGCTTCACCCTCTCGATTTCTCTGGAGTCATCCATCGCTCCCTAGTTTTTGCTTCAGTTTCAGGCCTTCCCACATCTTCTTCCACCCTTATATACTGCTCCACTCGGCCCATCAACGCCGATATGTCTTGTGGTGGCTTTTTAGTGAGAAAAGCTCTTAACTTTCCTTCAGGCTAAAGTCCATGTTTGAAAGAGGCCACAGCTAACTCTTCATTATAGTTTTTAATATTGTTGTATACTTTCCAGTACTTTCTAGTGTAGTCTCGTAATGACTCATTCCTCCCCCTCTGTAGTGCCATAGGTGAATCGATTTCTTTTGGGATCTTTGTGTTGGTGACAAAGCGAGCTACGAACCTTTTTGATAGATCTGTCCAACCCGTTATTGCCCGAGGCATCAGATGGTCAAACCATCTTAGCCCGACATCGCCCAAGCTAGATGAAAAAAATTTGCACATGAGAGCGTCATTACCGCTCCACAACGTCATCATCTGCTTGTAGTGGTTGATGTGCGTATTCAGGTTTGAGCGCCCATCATATGATTTGAACCTTGGCACGGAGAAGCTTCTTGGAGGCTCAGCCCTGTCTATGTGCTCGGCGAACGAAGTAGTGATCGCCCCTTCCCACCCGTCACTAGGCTCAGCGGTCGTATAGTACGCTGACATTGATTCCCCGCCTCTTCTCGGAGGATCTTGTTCTGTTTGGATTTTTTCAGAGCATAACTGCTTCCCTATGTACCCGAATCTTCTTGTTTAGTAAACTCCCTGAGGATCTGCCCCAGCTCCGGTTTAACCTTATCCTCCCCCCTCTTGCCCTTTGAACAAGGGGACTTTGGTGCCCTAATGTTTGAACTGCCCACCTGGGCCTATAAGTCCCGCTCTTGGTTTCTCAAGGAAGATCGAAGTCTTAGGATTTCTTGCCCTATTGCGTGGAGCGCTGATTCCTTAGCGAGGTCAGGCCCAAGGGTCCTCGCTGTTTCGGTAACGGGCCTCTTCTCCATTTTCTACGCTCTGTGCCCTTCTATAGAACCTGGCAAAGCATATTTTTCGAGAATAGTGGGCAGCTTTGAAGGTGTTGCCATTGGAGATTTTACAATATGTTTTCAGCTGGGTTCCCACAGACGGCCCCAAATGTACGAAGGTGCCCCGTAAATTATATTTATTTGTTGGGTTGAACCCGATCCGATTGATCCTGCCATTAGATTTGCACCTACATAAATTAGCAAACGTGAGTTAGCCAGCGGCAGTTCACCGGAAGCCCCTCCGATGGTGAAATCAGAATGAATTTAAGAAAGGGAGCCTCTTATCAAAAAGTAAAGAAAAAACATAGCTTTGTCCTCTAGAGTTTTTATTGTGTATCTTCTAGCATTTGATTCCTATCCCTTTATAGTGGTGTTGGAGGCAAGATTGTTAAGATCTTTGTTTTTGCAAACGATTAACGAAAAAAATTAATTGGACAGGCAAACACCAAAATGGGCTCCAGATAAAACTTTTGTTGATGAACGATCAAAATAAAACTCGTGCATCCGAAGTTAATTTAGAAGAATACCTTTTTATCGGTCGAATCTTTAACTACGATTTGAATCCGAGTTGAAATTCCTATCAGATCTCTACTATATATCCTTATGCAATTCTTGAATGTAGAGTGGGCTACAATTTATCAAGAATGTGTGCCGGCAGAATCTAGACAGTTTTAGTCTTAGAAGATAAGTTATAAAACTGGTTCAGCCTACCAGCATATTTATAGGGTTACAACAGGCACCTAGGGAGTAATTATGAGTAAAACTTTCAGTGGAATACAAACACGTATCGGCAGTTTTCACAATTAAGTAAACTTTATAGCGGTATCTACATCTACAATTACAAAAAACTAGCAGCAATTTTTTTAATTTTCATAAAACACTGAATTACAGTTCACACCACTAAAGAACTATAATTACACTCTAACCCAAAATCTCAAGACCATCTTGTATTGAGCTCCTGTTATTAAATACTTACCATTTCTCCACACGTTAAGATTCTCAATACCTGCCAATTAAATTTAATTACTGACAATTAATTTAATTGGCATCTTGGTATTGCCTAAACCCTTTCGCTTAATTTATTTGACCGTTGGATAATCAAATCCATTGCAGGGTTTGGCTCGGTCAAAACTTATAAGCTTCCTCAAGGGGGTATCGTCAATCTAGATCTTTCGAGACGTGGATTCAGTCAGTAATTAATATTTGCCATATAAATAATACTGCTATCCAACTCACCGAAAATATAGCCCATATAAGATCGCACCCTTTAATGAATCAAAACAACAAATATTAAATATATGCAAATTAATAATTATTTCAGGATTAACAGGATAAGTACTATTCATAATAACCTTGATGTGTGAATTAATTTATATGGTCAATATAAAATTAATTATCCCAAATATCCCGTTCAATACCAACAAAGTGTACTAGCACAGAGAGTCAGAACAATAGACGACGCTATTATCTATTTCTCGTAACCAAGACAGGTCTACTAAAATTTTGTACTACAGTCGTACCAATAGTATGTCAATTTCTATCTAAATTTTGAACATAAAACTTATATTCTGCAAAAACCTAAAATTTGATCTTCTGTGTGCAAGTCGTACTCTATACACCAGATCAAATACTATACAGAATATCGGACATTTATGTATAACATTAAAGAAATGATATACATACATTACTCATAAAGATTCTCATAAAATAAAAAATTAATTTTGTTAAAATAAAATTAAATACTAAAAACATAATTTTAAGTATACTAACCGTAACAAATGGGTAGTGCTCTTTCTCTCTCCTCTAACCTCATGATTATTCCTCTTGACACGTAGCCTTGTAATCCTCCTGACACGCAGCCTTGCAAAATGACTGCCCTTGCTAAGTTAGCGGTGCTGACACCCAACCGCAATTCTATCATCATTAATTCCATACCCTGGCCTGTCATCTGGGCCGAGGTTCTTGCATTAAGTGATTTCCTCGAGGACTGCGGTGCACTCGATGCGGGAAACGTCAGACCAAATCGCATTTAATGATACCTCATCACGGTCAAGTCGCATTAAATGCTGTGCTTTCTCAATCACATCGCATTAAATGCATTGTCAGTACCATAGCCTGTGTCTAGTGATCGGTTCCCAAACCAGCTCGGCTCAGGGCCATCGCGTATGGGCCGTGCTACTGCTTTGGTCTTTTTCCCCTGGGCTTTGAGGTGGATCGTTAGGTCCAGACCCCAGGCCGCCCTTTTTACCCACCGGACCTCCTTCTTGGGTCTTTGCAAAATTCGGCGGGTACGAGTTCCATGATCGGTTGGGCATGGGCCTCGACCCATCCCCCTTTACACACCCATGGTTGTACAAATGTTTTTCCGAATTCACGTTCACCATCTCCTTAGAGCTTAATTTTTAACAAATTCGAATACATGAATCTTTGATTTCTCTTTAGAATCCACCAATGAAGTTTCTATAGTTCTTGAAATCTACCAAAGAATCCTTAACCGCCTTTGAACTCCTTCAAAGGACTTGTAGTTTGATGAAAAGATGAAACAATCTTGAGGATTAATCTTGTTACTCAAAGATTCATGAATCTTGATCGAATTCCTTAAGATTTTTGGAGGCACAAACTTGTTTGATACCGTAGAAACCTTCAAAGCTCAATAGAGATAATAACGGCTGCTCCAAAATTAGAGTTTAAATGACTCAAGAGGCCTTTTAAAAGAACCCTACGATAATGGCGCTCGACTCGTGCTCGAGCACGAGTTGAGCACGGAACTGAACAACCCTTGTTTTATTTTCTGCAACTTGGTGTCTAACTCGTGCTTGAGCACGAGTTGAGCACGAATTCTTAGAACGTGAAACAGGCCTTTAAAACCCAGTCTTTTCACTCCATATGATTTCAATGTGGACATTAATACTCATAGATGATAGATGAAACTTACACATTGGGTTGAACTAAGAACGAATCCAAATAGATACAACCCAAAAAGTGTTTGTCACACGGGATTATTAAACTAAAAAACCTAACAAATTTCTTTTTTAGCAATTCTGTGACGAAACACTTCTAACAATATAAAAACCATAACCCCAATCCAATAAACAAAAAAATAAGAAAGAGAAAAGGTTTGTGAACTGCAAAATAATAAAAGGATATGTGAACTGCAAAACAATAAAACACGTTAAACAAACCAAAATAAAAACAAAAATAAACAACAATAAATAACATATCACAACTCTCCCCCATTTGCCACGAATTTTCAAAGGAACACCATTAAATTTATTTTTTGGTTTTTAGAAGAAGAAAAAACAAAATATTTGCAAAAAAATTATTGTTTTTTAATAATAAACAAATTAAAGTCTAAAAAGTGTTTCAAAAAAAAAAAAAATAGGCGGTAGAAAAAAATTACACACCTAAAATTATCAAACACCCAAAAAACATAATCAAAAAAATGTGTCATGAGAAAAAAATACTAATACCTTAGACAAAAAGTGGGTGGAATTAAAAATTGAGGTGGTGTACTGAGAAGCTCCTAAATTAGGAACCAAAGTAATTAATCTGATTTGAACCCACATGAAATTGGCAATTGACATAGAAAAAAGGTTTGGGTACATATGGAGCACATAATGGCCACGAGACACAAATGCGCTGGATAGGCGCTGGGTTAGGGGCGCTGAACATGATTTTAATAGGAACTCGTTGAGCATGCATTAGGTGCGGAAGAACAGAATTAGCGCTAAAAAAGTATCATTAGGCACGACATGGGCGCTGGTTGGGCACGAATAGGCAAAGCTGCGTTGTATTGGCGCTCAAAAAGACTTTGGGGCGTGAAACAAGCACGAATAAACCCAATAAAAAACTCATGAACCTCCACAAAAAAATATTTTTAAAAGACTAGCGCACTCAAAGAAAAAACTCAAGAAACAATAATAATAATAAGGGGTTTTCAGTTAAAAGTTAAAAAAATAAATTTTAATGCGCAAGATCCATCAATAAAATTTTTAATGCGCGAGATCCAATTGCCTACAACATAGATAAATTTAACACAAACAGATAAATTTATATACAATGCATACAAATAAATTTATCTGTCGTCCTTTTCTAATATTGACAAATGTTAGACAGATAAATTTATCTGTTAAGTCAAATAAGCACAAGAAACAGATAAATTTATCTGTCTTGTGAAATAAGCACAATTTGCTAAACAGATAAATTTATCCGTTCTTTTCTAGTATTGACAAATGTTAAACAAATAAATTTACTTGTTCCTTTCTAGAAGTGATAAATGCTAAATAGATAAATTTATCTGTTTAGTGAAACAAGCATAATTTGACAGATAAATTTATCTATCTATTTATTTATACAAGACATAAATTTATCTGTGTACTTTATACGTATTTTGAAAAAGTATAGTATTTTTTATACTGATAAACTTATATGTCTACTTATTTATGTAAAATAGATAAATTTATCAGTGTTTTTTATACGTGTTTTGAAAAGGTACAATGTTCTTCATACGGATAAATTTATCTGTATACTTATTTATGCAAGACGGATAAATTTATCTGTATGTTTTGAAAAATACACAAATAAATTTATCTGTTCAATGGTCCAATTGAATCTCGTATACTAATTTTTTTTATGGTGGATAAAAAACAAAACTGATGTAACTTTAAGAACCTAATACTAATTTTTCGTAATAATAATAACAATAAAAATACTAATAAATAATAATAACAAAGAACTTTTTTGGTTTTTTTAAATTTAACAAATTTCATAAAAAATTGCTCATTACAACCGACCAACTCCTTATAATTCATAAAAAAAATTCATATTTTACGGAGAATAAATTATTATTATTGGGTAGGTAAGTTGGGAAAGGGGGCTGTGCCATCCCAGGGTTCAAAGCATGGAAGAGTAGATATGGGGCACCCTGCCCTGCCACCACATCTTACAGAGAATATTTTTATAATAACCATTATGTGACACAGAAATATGTGACACAGAAATATGGAAGTCAAACATATTCTATATTTGACACAAAAATATGAAAGTCCAACATATAGAATGACACAAAAATATGAAAGTCAAACATATTCTATATTAAGATATTTCAGTTCATAAATTTCTCAAAAAAAAAAGTGTGTGAGTGCAATAATAGACATCAACTCCAAGATCAATCTTGAATAAGATCTGTGTGGCTGAACCATATTGAACTTTGTGTTTTAAATGCCGTAAATATTGAATTTTGTGTTTAAACCTAGTTTGTTTGGATAAAAAGCATGTTTTGCATTTGTTATGATTTATTTCAAAGTTGGTAGATGCGTAAGTGTCCGTAGTTTTAAAAAAGGTAGGTTTTAAAAATGAAAAAAATTATGTAAAGTTACGAAAATTGTGTTTTAGAGGTTTAGATATAACTCTTGGGATTGAGTCTTAGTTTTAAACGTTTTGATTGAAATGGTAAAACATTTGAAACGTGCTGGTCGTTCTTCCTTAGTTATGGACAACGTGGCGGAATGCCGTTGGACGTTTTGAACATGAATAATGTATTGTTTTAAACATTGTCGTAGTTGAGCTATGTATTTTTAATGATTCTGTAGATGTGCTGTGACAGTGCGTGCGTATTTGGGCCGCCATTGCTACTCGGTGAAAATTTGAAAACTTTGTGCATGTAGGTGTTTCGCTTCTTCGAATTAATCCTCGTAAATGAAGTGGTTGCCCAATTAGAAAGTGTGTTGTTGTACCTCCGTATAGAACTTGTTATTACCTAACGGGTCACTAGATGCCCTAGAACTAGGGTAATGGACTGTCTATAGTTGTTACCTTTGTTCCCGGTGCGACAGAGTGGGTACATAGGAATCATTGTCGATTGTGGGAACCGAGAGAAAAATAACGTTTTGTTAATGTTTTTTTTAAACTACTGGACGTTATTTGTATTATATGAAAATGTGTGATTTTGAGGATGAAAAACCGTTTTGAGGCTTGTGAAACCGAGTCAATTCTATACTATGTGATTGCATATTTTATTTTACTTCATTATAGTCCGTTCCTATTGGGTTTCGGCTCATGTTGTGGAATTTTGAAAACCTTTTTTAGGTAGTTTGGATCACGTGGGTTGATCTTGTGAGTTGGGGTGGTGGAAGGCAAAACTCTTTGTTTATTTATAGTAATTTTATTGTTCAGAAGTTTGTTACCACCTCTTGTTATGAAATCTTATAACGATATATATTTTTTAATCTTGGAAGTATGTTTTGTAAGTCTTGAGGCGATTATATATTAATGCATGTATGCTATAATGATTTTGACAGAGAAACCTTGGGTTGGTTGTAGTTTGTTTGTTTTGGTTTGGGCTTGATGCTTTTAATGATTCGTTTCCAAGTCGAAAGAGTGATTTCTTTATCAAATAAATGTGTTGTCCCAAATTCTTTGGTCAATTAAACCCCTGGTCAGAGATAAAGTTTTTAGGAGTGCGTTTTAGACTTAGAGAGATTTTCTCGTTTCTAGCTTGAAAATCTTTCGGGTGTCTCACCGCTCAAGCGAATCTCTGATCGCTCGAGCAGACAGTCGCTGTGTGAAAAAGTTAAGTTTTGTTTCGAAAGGAGGTTTTGGTTGAAGAAGCTTGGGGGTACCCCCTTTTGAGTTAAAGTGGCATATTTTGTTGATTGTTTTACAAAAAATCTTGTTTTCGTTTTGACTTTCATGGAGTTTTATCGTTTGGAAATCGGGGAGTTACATTTCTACTTTTCAAAAAAATGTTGTCCAAAAATAATAAAAATACATTTGTTAGCAATTTGTACAAATCAGTTCCCAGAAAAGTGAGTTAAAAAAGAGCTTCAAAATAAGAAAATTTGAAAACTATTAATTTTTGTTTTAAGAACTTTCAAGTCCAGTTTTTTTTTGGGATAATTAAGTCCAGTTTTTTTGGAGAAAACGAAAACACATAACACAAGCTCTCTATCATCGCGACCTCTTAGTCGCCATCACCATAGTCATCTTGTCGGATCTCAATCACTGTTGCCGTCGTCGTCGAGCCAGATCTCAATCGTTGTCGCCATTGTCGTCGAGCCAAATCTCAATCGTCTTGTTGTCGTCTCACCAGATTTCAATTGTCGTGGCTGTCATCGTGTCACCAGATCCCAATTGTCGTTGTCGTCGTTGAGTCAAACCTCGAAGTCAGGCATCATTGTTGTCTTAGTTATCGACGTCGTTGCTTCCTCTTCACTTCCTTTTCTTGATTGGAAGAATCAAAGAGAGATTCGCTTCTCAGTCATCGTCCTCGTTGCGTCTCAATCATTGTCATCATTTTCGCGTCTCAATCATCGTCGTCCTCTTCGGTCTCAGTCGTCGCTCTATTTGCTTCTTTTTGTTCACTTTTCTAAAAGTAATACACTAAACACAATCTTTCTTTCCAAAATATTATGAATTTTTTTTTCAAATTCATTTTTAGAAAATAATTTTCAAATTACAATTTTAGAAAACACAACCAAACGCACCCAGGACTTTGTTTTTATAGGAAGTTCGGCTGTATTTTTAGGAATACTTGGCCCTCCGTGATGGGCTGCAGCTCTTAGACAAAAAAATTATGAATGAAATCAGCGTCAAAACTGCTATTGACATTATCCTAATTAGGGACGGATCAAGAGGGGATGACGGGGCCATTTTTTTAAAAAATCATTATCTTTATTTATTATTTTACGTATAAATGAGCGTTTTAATAGTTTTTACGAGTCTTTGGCTCCCAATAGGGCAAATTATTAGCTAGTCCCGAAGTACCACGTAAACGATTCTATGTGGTATTTTTGGCAAATAAATTATTACAATCTACACAATGTGTGACACTATTTGTCTTCTAATTACCTAACAATTGTGAGTCATTAAAAACTCTACTGTAAAATTTGCCATTACCATATTAGGTGGGAGTACCACGTAAATTTTCCATATAGTGATCTAGGAGCATTGAATAATTACTCCCCGAATAGTGGGATAACAGTTCCGTCATCGAGTATAATGACATTTTTTTATATAATATATTCTATATATTAAAGAGCAGGTGTGTAAGCATCCTTCGTCCTTCGTCCTATGTAAAAAGTTCTTTTTAGCCTTCGTCATTTGTAAAAAGACCCTTTCAACCCTTTTGCCTTCTTCCGCGCTGTCATGTTTTCGCTCCGTCTTTTTGTCTTATCTTGTCCTATATAAATTTTTATTTACTTTTGTTTATTTTTTTGACATTTTAATATATTTGTTAATTATTTTGTAATTTATTTTAAGTTTTTGGCGGTTTTTGTTTCAAATAATTAAAAGATCAACAAAGCTAAAAAGTAATCATATAACAAAAAAGTACTGGCAAAAAATTACTCAAATAATAAAAAGTAATGGCTTTAAGTTAAAATCATTACCTAAGCTTTACGCTAAATAAGTAAAAATCTCGTTTAATAAATTTTAAAAAGATTTTAAAGTCAAAAGACAATCTATTTATTTATACGAATGATCTTCTCAATATACTCTATAAGATAAACGGTTTGAATTATCGAAATAAACTTGAGATGGACCCATAATATATATATATATATATATATATATATATATATATAGAGAGAGAGAGAGAGATGTATTTTTTGTCTCTACTTTTCTTCTCAGCACTCTTAAATTTTATAATTTATTTTACAACTTGTCTTTTAAAT
>JAOTRH010182048.1:0-11969 GCA_034768845.1 Heliamphora exappendiculata | reverse complement strand
AATTTAAAGACATTTATTTATAGGAAATGAATTATTAAAATCATCAAAATTAATTAAAGAAGCACTTGGGCTAACAGCTTGCGATGAGGTTTTAGCAGGGTCTGAGGCCAGCGATCAAGGAGCGAGTAGCTATGACGGAATATCGTGTGTTCAGACAGTTGGTGGAGGTAGCAGCGAGGGTTGAGGATGCTTTAGCTGAGACTCGAGCTTCGAGGGAGACCAGGACTTCACAGGGCGGTCCGGAGGTACAAACAGTTGGGCATACTAGCAAGAGGCAGAGGTCCTCTGGTTCTAGTTTTTACCCATCTGGACCACAACAGTTCTCAGCACCATCACCATCTGTGGCTTCGTCTGGGAGGCCAGAGCAGAGGGAGTTGACCTTTTTTCGATGCAGGCAACCGGGACATCGTGCGGTGAATTGCTTACAGCCGAGGCCATCCCAGAGTTTGGCACCAGTGCAGCAGTAGGGGAGGGAGCCGCCACTTTGCTATGGGTGTGGACAGTCTAGACATATTCATAGGAATTGTCCTCAGGGAGGCAGTGCGCCGAGTGGAGAGGACACACTAGTGGGTTCGTATGTGCCAGGTTCAGCTGCGTACCGACAGCAACCTTCGACAGTCCAGGTTTCTCAAACGACAGACAGGGGAACTTTAGTTCAGTCGGTGTGACAGCCGACAGTGCCGAGTACTGGTGGTCAAGACAGAGTGGGGTTGCCCCAAGTGTATTCTCTTGCAGCTCGCGGTTCATCTAGGGAACCGGTCATGCCGGAGGATGCTGGCATGCCTTCAACAAGCAGAGGTACTTTTTGAGTCTGCAAGCTTTGGGTCAGTTTCCTTCATTACATCTGTTTGGGGTTTGTTATGGGTCTCGTGGATGTGTCCTGTGTTGAGGCAGTGGTTAGTAATGATGTGAGGTTGGGATGGGTTGTAGATCCCGTGTCTTTGAGATAGTTGGCCATCGTTTAGGATGCCTGACCTTATTTGACTATATCCTAGGAATGGTTTGGTTGACCATCTCGTATGCCATGTCGGTTGCGACCGACGGTTTGTTGTTTTGACCTTGAGTTGAATTTCGGGGGCGAAATTCCTTTAAGGGGGGTAGAGTTATGAGACATTGACCCGTTTTCGTTTTTTTAGCATTTTTGGGCGCGCATTGCGTGTTTTTTTTTTAGCATATTTTTACTTCTTTTGATACATGATCGGGTTTAGATATGCATGCCAGATAGGTTCCCAGGGTCGTGGGCCGCTGTGGCACGAATCTCGAAAATTTTCAAAAAAAAGATATTTTGGAGGCCTATAAATATCTAGAGTTAGATATTTTCATAAATATATTTTTCAAAACTTTTCCAGTAAGTTTTCCGTTTTCTCTCTGCCTTCTCTCTAAGTTCTCGGGGGCCCGGGGCTCGATTTCTGACGATCAGACTACGGATTCTTGGTATCGGCATCGAGGGCTACGCAACCATCCAGTCAGATTTCAATCCCGACAAAGCGTAATTTTGCACGTGGTTCGAGATGTCGAATTTTAAACTCTTCAAAGTAGGATTCTAGACCCTACTGTCGTATAAGGGTACTATGGGTAAACATGGGTGTTTTTACCGGCTAGATCTCTATAGATATGATTTTATATGAATCTTGGTTTTTGGGTTAAAATTGGATTTGTGTTGGTTTCGATGGATGGAATCGGGTGCCAGGTGTTTCTATGGTGGCCTTGGTGTTAGATATAGGCGTGTGTGTGTTTGAGGATGTTAAAAGAGAGTCTCGAGGCTTCGGTTTGAGGTTTGGAGGTTGAACCTGTAGCTTGGAATCAGTTTCTAGGTGAGTTCAGTCGACTGAACTCATAGGTTCAGTGGACTGGATTGGTGTTCTTGAGGTTCAGTCGACTAGACCTCGAGGGTCAGTCGACTAGACAGTGCTTTGAGGCATTTTGGTGATTTCCTGTGGGTTTTTCAATCGACTGGGGATTGGGTCCAGTCGACTGAATTCTGGGCTATTTATTGGTGGTTTTAAGTTGATTCCTTGGTTTTTGATTGGAGTCCTATGGTATTTAATTGATTAATTTATGGGGATTTCTTAATTTAAATACTTGTGGATTCCTTTTGGGGTTTGGTTGGTTGTGTGGTAGTTTCGGGGGTTGTGTCGTGACCTCGGGTGTGCGTTTGAGTGTCGCCCTCGTGAGTGATGTGCACAATAGATGCAGCTTATTGGTGCATGGTTAGGTGCGTGGTTTGCCTTTGGGTTTTGTGTTTGCGTGGGGTGAGCGTCGTGGGCCAGTGGTGGTGGTGTTGGGTGTGTCTGGGCCAGGGGTGGTCGTGTGGGTTGTCCCCATGAGTGGATGTCGGATTGCGTGACGGGTGGCGTCATGGTGTGAAGTTATATGTGGCTATGTGTTTTTATAACTGCTTGTACATTTATAACTATTTATTTGTGTACAGAATACGTAAGTGAATTACGTGGTTGTGATATCAATTGTTATGTGTAACGTGGTTTGTAGAGCGTCGTGTTGATACATGGTTATATGCTTTAAATCCTGTCTAAGTTTGCATATGTGTATGAAATAGATTAGTTGAACTTGTGATCCAGTAGATGTATATCCTGGTCGATGATGCATGTGTTCGTGTGTGGATGTATGAGATAGGCTATGAGAGCCGGTGATTGAGGTAGGCTGTGAAAGCCGGTGCATGAGGTAGGCGGCGAAAGTCGGTGGTTGACATAGGCTGGGAAAGCCGGTGTTGAGGTAGGCTGTGGGAGCTGGTATGTGCGCTCTGTCGGCTGAAACGAGGTCCTGACGAGGCACTTGTGTGTATGTGGCATTCAAAGTCTGAAATGAGGTCCTAAGGAGGCATGTGTTTCATAGATTGCATGTACCGCATTTTAGGATGGATAGACCAATTTTCTTAAAACTATTTTATCAACCTATGGGAGTCGAAACATTGTATTAATGACCTGCGGGAGTCATAATACTAGACTTATTTTTAAGACTCTGATGAGTAAAACAAAACTTGGTTTGTATCCTCGCTTTTCCTTGTATGTGAAAATGGTTTTCTGGCTCTTGTGAGTCGTGTTCTAAAACTATTTTCAAATTGTTTTAATGGCTTAAAAGATAGTCAAAAATTGTACTTTGTTTATCGAGCATGTTTAGCTTATACTGCATGTGTTGTTTAGAATCTGCTAAGTTTTGGCTTACGGTGTGGAATTTTTCTTTTCTTCAGGTACAGGTCACGGAGGTTGATTTGCAGGTGCTGAAAAGGTGAAAGAGCTGTAGTCTTCTTTTTTTGTTCTTTTGTTACATGTATGTTATAACATGTTTTACGGGTGTTGGTGCCTTGTAATATTGCCGTTTGGCGTTTATATACAATGCATATATTGTTTAAATTGAGAGTGCATCTTCGGGTTGGGTATCTTGTATGGTCGTTTATGGGTGTTTCACGTGATCCAGAGTTTGGGGCGTGACAAAATGTTACTCAAAAAGTCATTTTTAATTTTCATTCAAATCTTATACCAATTGATATAAATTATGAGCACGATTTAATCTTATGAATTTTAAAAATTATTTATGACACAAAATATTTACATCTAGAGCTCATTGTCATTATACTTAATGAGTACGAAAATTGAGCATTAAAGAATTAATGCATACTATGAAATGATATTTTCAACAAAGATATTTATACTCTAATTTGCATATTTATGACTTTCAAAAAGATATTTATTGTCTAAGTCATAGCACATAAGACTTTCAGCAAAAGTGACTTAAGCACAAGAAAAATATTATGATCCATATTAAGAGCACATTACTATGTTTATGATCCAATTTATATAAAAATAAAATTTAGCTATTTTACATGCAAGGAGTCATTTTTCATAATAAAAGAGTTACAAAAGTACATAGAAAAGATTATACCATTTTTGTTTTCATTGATAACTTTGTCAAGTCCCAAGCAATATTCCATTTTGAATATTGACTTGATATCCCACACGTGTTTTGGGCTTTCACTTACTATGATATACTTGATTGCTCGAGTGAAAGCATTCAAGCACCTACAAAACAGATTTAGGTGGGATCTTTTAGTACACATACCTTCTTGGGTCCATGAGGGTTAGCACTTGATTCACATTTTACTTTCCAAATAATATTTTTATCAAAACCTCTTTTTCTTCTATAAGGGCAATTATACATAATATGACCATTTTTCATACAATATAAATAAGTAGTTTTGAAATGATAATTTTTTGAAGAAGTTTCTAAGGTTTTAATTTTTCTCTTTAATTCTATAATCTCGTTTTCGCTACAAGAGGATTTTATTCTGTTAAGCTCATTTCTTAAATGATTATTTTCTTCTTCAATTGTAGAAATTTCAATTTTATGATCTTTTTCAAAAATCTCATAAGATGATTTTAACTCAATGAGTTCTTTTGAAAGATTCTTAATTTTCATTTTCAAAGAAGTATTTTTCTTGCCTAACTTCAAAAAATATTTATGTAAATCATAAAACTCCTTTTTAAGTTCCTCATAAGTAGGAAATGACTTATCACGTGATTCATCACTACTAGAATTTAATTTATTTGAAGTACTTGTAGTTTTAAAATTTACCTCACCAATGCTATGAGCCATATAGCAAAGATTTACCTCCTCATTGGATGAATTCTCATTAGAAGTGATTGAGTCAAGTTGATCCCATGTTGTAGCCTTCATAACTTTCTTCTTCTTCTTTTTGAAATATTTTCTTCTTGACATGAAATATTTACTTGAATCACTTTTGTACATCTTGGAGCCTTGGAGTCTTCTTGCAAGCTTTTTATCCTTCTTTAGAAATCTTCTAAGCTTTCTAGTGATAAGTTGCATATCAAGGTCTTCGTTCTCTTTATCACTAGTATTCTCGTTCGATGCTTTGAAAACAACCATATTTCCTTTGTTGAGCTCGATTCCTCTATCATTAATTGTCATCTCATAGGTAAGGAGTGACCTACTGAGTTCATCTAAGGTCATCTTCTTCATATCTCTAGCTTCTGTGATGGCTGTGACTTTAGCTTCCCATATTAGTGGCAAATCCCTAAGCACTTTTCTCAATAATTCATAAGAGGGGTAAATTTTTCCAAGAGAATTCAAAGAATTAATTATGTGAGTAAAACGAGTATACATATCAGAAATTGATTCATAATCATGCATTTTAAACGACTCGTATTCACTAGTTAACCTATCTATTCTTGAATCTCTAACATCTTCAGTTCCTTCGTATGTGATTTCAAGCTTTTTCTAAATTTCTTGAGTATTTATGCAAGTCATAATTCTATTATACTCATTTGCATTTAAAGCGCAATATAAAGCATTAATAGCAGTTGAATTAATTTGCAAAAGCTTCATATCATTATCATTTAATTCATGGTCAAGTTTGGTAACTTTATTTCCATATACTATTTTCATGGGAACATAATTACCATTTACAATAACTTGCCAAGCATGCCAATTCATACTTTGAATAAAAAATTTCATGCATTGTTTTCAAAAAGTATAATGCATGCCACAAAATAAAGGAGGACGATCGGACGATTGTCCCTCCCCAAAAGGAGACGCACTGATTTGAGCCATGAATCTTTTCACAAAATTTTTTTAAGAAAAATATGACCTGCTCTGATACCAATTGATAGTAAGTGTGTAATCTCAAGAGGTGGGGTGAATTGAATATTAAAAAAAATTTAGATTAAATAATCAAACACATGTGTATGATCTTTACTTCACAAAAATATTATTTACTTAAAACACAAGTAAATTTGTATTAAACTTATAAGCAAAACTTTGTGTTGAAATAATTAAGTATAAGTGTAGAAAAAATTTAAAATTTCTTGTTAATCAAATACAATACTCTATTAATTTTAAAAATTTAAAGTATAGCTTTCAAGTTTAATATTTCTCAAATATGACATCTAGATTAAAATACAAGAATATTTTAATTTAACAATATTTCTTCGAAAGTGAAAAGAAGGAGTTAAACAAAAGCTTTCTAGCTTTAAGATTTAAAAGATGTGAGAAATAAAAGATTCAATTGCAAGTATATGTTAAGAACACTTTTCTTGTTTTATAGCTTTCAATTTTAATTTGCAAGTAGATTAATCTCTTGATAGAAAATTAAAGTGTAATAATATTACTTGCGATGCAAATGAGTCAAATGATGAAATAACTTAAGTGTAAACGTGTGTGATGTTAAGAGAATCAATAATTAAGTAAATAAAAGAAATAAGCAAGCAAGAAGATGAACACCACGATTTTTATAAGGTACGGCGCAACGGCCTACGTCCTTACCTCAAGCCAACCGATATGAGAATTTCTTACTACATCTCCTTCAATAGGCGGAGGAGCCTCTTTCCTTAGTCTAGGCGGAGTAGTCTCTCTTGAGGATATCCCCTCCTCAAGTTCCTCCTTATAGGCGAAGTTCCCTCTCTCCTTCATTAGGTGGAGTGGCCTCTATTGAGAATCACCTTATCAAGTTACAACAAGAATACAAGGAATCCAAGTAGGTTGATACAATGAATATGCTCCTTCGGTGAGCAAGTGAATACAAAAATAAAGCACTCTAATGTTCACTCCCAATGATATAT
Source organism: Heliamphora exappendiculata (assembly GCA_034768845.1). Taxonomy (NCBI): domain Eukaryota; kingdom Viridiplantae; phylum Streptophyta; class Magnoliopsida; order Ericales; family Sarraceniaceae; genus Heliamphora; species Heliamphora exappendiculata. Next base: position 5,376 of record JAOTRH010182048.1, on the reverse strand, counting down.
ATAAGTGAGAAGCTCAATGGAGAAATTATAAGGTTTTCTCTAAAAAATGATTCATAAAAATGAAGAATTTGAAGCACAAAATTGATATATATGAGAAAGTTGATTTGAAGGTTTGAAATATATAAAATCAGAACTCAAAGGCTCTATTTATAGGCTAAAAGTTCGTACTAGCTGTTGGGCCAAATAAGAAAATGTCAAACTAGCCGTTAAGCACAAAATTCAAAAATTAGCTTGTTCGGTCGACTGAACTTGACTTCAATCGATAGACTCGCGACTGTTCAATTTTTCCAACTTCAAACGACCATAACTCCTTCATCCGAACTCCGAATAGGGTCATTCTTGTATTCAAATTGAAGTCCCAGAAGTCTACTTTCTAATGGTTCAAACTTCATATCAAAATTTATTTTGTACAAAAAGTTATAGCCAAAATACCAAAGGTATGCCAATTTTCTTCACACAAATTTTGCATATTTTTTGCCGAACTTCTTTTGAAACATTTTAAAACATATTTTATACCTTGAAAATGATTTGTTATGAAATGTTTAATCAACCTATGGTCCATCTAAGGTCTCCTATTATCTTTCACACATATAACCAATGGTATGTGAACTTACATAGGTTCTAGTGCATTTACACTTAGAAAATCTTCAAGTCTTTCAAGTTCTTTTCTCGTCTTCTTGGTTTTTCTCTTGCTCCATGGATCTTAGCCACTTGAATATGATATTCATGCTTCATGGCTTTCATTTTTCTTCCTCAATTGTGCTTGTGCCATTAAAGTCCTATGAACACACTCAATTTGCACAATTAGAAGGTTTGGTTTGTTATCATCAAAATAGGTTGAAACCTAATTAGGCCAATAAAATGTGGTGTAAACAGATAGTAAGAGGATGGTGGCGGTGGTGGTAACCGAAAAGAAGTGCAGGTGGCGGTAGTGACAACAATAGGGTCGAGGGTGATTGGAGTAGAGGGAAGACCGCATCAATTTCATTATTTAGTTTTTTTCGATATTTTAATTCTTCTGAAATTATAAAAGTGTTTATCTTATATTTTTGGAGTGGAGGTAAGAGTTGTGATGGTGGGTATTGACAGCGACGTAATGATAATAATGTGGTAATAATATGTTTTATTAGATATCAAAAATATATTTTTAGAAAAATAAAAAATACTTTCTACCAAAATTTAATTAAATAAAAAATATTTAGTTCAAAAATTTTTCAAGGGGAACTTGAAAATCGCAACACAAGTGGGAGGAGAAAAAAAAATTTCTAACTCATCAAATCATATGTCTTCTTAGGACAATCACACACCTCTACCGTCCAGAGTGTCGTCCCACTACCACGTTTGAATGTTGGGTCTTCTCTCCTTGTTATTTAATTAAAAAAGCTAAAAATAAGGTTATTGGGCTTTGAACAATGAGGCCTCATTTGGGATAAGTTTTGAGATTTTTACATTTTTTCCAAATTTTTATACTATTTTTTGTTATAATTTTTTTTCATATCATCTGGACGAGAGAAATAAAAAAATAATCAAAAAATAAAAAGTTCATTATAAATAAAAATAAGCAATATCAAATTGATTTATTTGGTTATTTATTTACTTTTTACCTTTTTATTTATTTTAATAATTTAGTTAAAAAGCACCGTTTGGCAATTTAAAAACTTTTAACCTTTTAGTCTTTTTTGCTTTTTTACATATATAGTTTTAAATATTTTTAAAACTATTATAACTTTTATTTTATCCAATTTTTATGATAATTATATTTTTAAAATTTACTCGTAAAAATCTATCAAATAACATTTATATTAAATATAAAATGTAAAAATAAATTTTTTTTAATTATAATAATTTTTTTCTAATTTAAATTTTTTAAAAATTGAAAATCACTTCAAATCGAGTTTTTCAATTTATTACCTATTAATTTAAATAAAAAACGTGACTAATGTCAGATTGGCAAACTAGCACTTGGTGTTGCTTTTCGACAGCCTTGCCCACTTTATTCTACAAGCAAAAAATATGTACCTACCCTACTATTCACAGGCTGAAGGGGTCCGGTGTGACCCAAATCACAACAATTCTGTTGTGAGTATTATTATATTTTAACAAATTTTTATAATTTAATTAGAATAGTTTATTATTTTATATTTGATGAGTATTTAATTTGTGTAAAAAATAAAGTCAATTAGAAATCATTATTTATGTGATCAAAGCATATTTGTTTTCAAATAAATTAACCGATTTATAAAATTTGGAGAATAAAATATAAGATTAATGTGTACCGATCATATAAATAACGATATTTGGCTAACCTGAATTTTTACAAAATTTAACTACTTATCAAATATAAAATAATGAATAATTTCAATTAAATTATAAAAATTCATTTAAAATGTAAAAATACTCGCGGCAAGGGTGCTATGAGTTGGGTCGCTGTTCCCACTATTCACGTGTACTAACTCTATTAATACTCATCCAATGGGCGATGACGAATGTAGAGTTGGTGACCTCAGGTGTGTTTGGAAATGATTTATAGATGGTATCTTGTAATAAAAGTTGTAAATATTTAATAAAAATTATAATTTATAATTGAAATAAAAAAAATAATTAAAAATTATAGTAAAAATTATAAATATTTAAAAAAATTATAACTTATAACTAAAATCAGTAACAAAAAACTAAAAGCCAATAAAAAAAGCTTAGCCAAACTCTCCATCTTCAAACAACTAATTTAAAGAAAAAGGCACAAAATCATTTTAATTTGTTGAGTGAAATTTAAGTGGTTACAAAAGTGAGAATGCTTGGCAAAACTTTTTTTTATTAAATATTAGTTTTTTATTATTAATTTTAATAATAAGTTATAATTTTTTTTAAGCACTTACAACAAATTTGATACAAGTGATAACTAATTTTTTTTTAGTTGTAAGTTACAATTTTTACCAAATACGTACAACTTTTATTATAAGTTAAGTTACTAATTTCAATAATACCAAACACTCTTAGTTGATGAAAATGTGATTGGTTGTAAGAATTGTTTTCCAATTTAATAGTGTGGGGTGGTGAAAAGTTATTATATCACCGTTACATAATTACAGTAAAATGTTACTGTAATTACGGTAAAATTTTACTATAATTACAATAAAATATATCTATAGTAAAATTTTATTGACAGTAAAATTTATTTATAAGTTTTCAATGAATTTTGTTCATTTTTCACTCTCTTTTTTTTTCTTTTTAAAGCAATGTAGTCTTTTGATGTTTACATACGTATGGGCCGGTTGCACTAATTTTGAAAAAAAAAATACTTTTTTTTATTGTCATTTTTTAAAACTCATTGAAATTTTACGTATAATGAAATTTTACTGACAATTGAATTTAGCTCTACAAGTTCATTTTGAAGTATACTCTTTCTTAAAATTTTATCGTTTAATTTCTTGAGGTATAAGTATTGATCGCATTAAGATTGAAAATAATTATTGTTTTGGTGATTAATTTTGAAAAACTTGTTATAATCTCATCGATAGTAAAATTTCTTTGACAATGAAATTTTAGGGACAGTAAAATTTCATTGACAAAAAAATTTGTTTGTCATTTTTATGAAAAAAATTTAGTATCCATTATGGATCTTGTTTGATGGTTTCGACATTATTAATGTTATGTAAAACAGATTTGTAGAATGAATGCTATGGTATTTTAAAATTTCTAATTATGAATGCTTATGCAATTTTAAAATTTCTAATTATGAATTCTTATTTAATCGCTGGTCCAGGTTTGCGTATTACTACTGAGGTCGTTTCTGCATAATGTTCTGTCCTAATTTGGTTGAGGGAGTGGATACAGTAAAAAAATTAAGAATATTTTGAGAATTAGTTATTTTTTTAGACCTCATAATAGTTTTAGTTTTATTATATTTATTTTTTTAGTTTTAGTCCCATTACAAATCAGGATAAGATTTTATGGCTGATTTATACATTTTTAAAATATTGAACCTTTCTTTTTATCATATATGAAATTTAGGAATAAATCTTCTTAGAGGAGCCTTCTTTCTTGATTCCCGTGATTCCATCAATTACATCAAAATGGTAACACAGTTCGTGAAATTTAAAGTGAAAGACCAGCAAATGGATCATCCACCCTCGTCGTCATCGTCGTCACCCTCTCTCGCTGACTTTGTTTGTTGTTGCCACCCCTAGGAATTTTTAGAGCTAGAGTTTTCTGCATGGGGTTGAGCAAGGCGGCAGATCAGAGGTTCAAGAGAGTAAGGCGTCATCCTTCCTCACCATCATCCTCCATCACGTCGTCCTCCATCTCGTCGTCCTCCGTCAACTTTGTTCATCATCGTCACTCCTAAGGTTTTTGAGAGATGGGATTTTCTGCGTAGAGTCGAGCAATGCGACAAACCAGAGGTACGAGAGAGCAAGGTGGTGAACTAGATTATCTAATTGATATATTTATCAATTACATCTGTGCCGTGGTATCTTAACTGATAAGTGTATCAATTAAATACTCTGTAACACACTTGGTGCAGAGTAGTAACTGTTAATTTTATCAGTTACATATTAATTATGTGAATCTTAACATATCGAATCGATAATTAGTTACATCTTTTGCTGTGGTACCCTAACCGATAAATGTATCAATTAGATAATCTGTAATATACTTTAGTACCGAGTACTAATGGTAATGGCGGAGTTGAGGTTTTGATAGTTGGTAATGGTGATGGCAGGGGATGATGACGGTAACGGCGATGGATGATGACCACAACGACAGAAGACGTCGACGATAGCGACAACGATGATGACAACGATGGAGGATGAAGACGAGGACAGAGCTAGGGCTGTGGTGGCTACAACGCGAGATTTTGGAAAGAATTTGGGCAAGATTTTTGAGGCAAGATGTTTTATTCCACTTTATAAAGGAATTTGGTCAATAAATTTTTTTCAATATATAGTTTAAGGGTATTTTAAGTAAATATTAATGTTGTATGACTAATTTTATTTTTAAAAAGTGTTAGATATGACCAAACCTTAAATATCAATTGATATTTGGACTTTTACCAAAAATGTTCAAAAATTAATCATTATCTTTATTGAATTAAATATTTATAATAACGGATTTATGACTAAATGCCCTAAAAATTCACTAAAGATAAAAAAAAAAATAATAATAAACAAATAAACCATTATAAGGGGGCTAAGAAAAACAATATTAACATTTATGTGAAGTGTATTAAAATTTATAAAAGTGATGGAAGATATATTTGAAAATATATTGCTATTAAGCTTTTTTATTCTCATATAATTATTAACTAGCATCAATGATCGTAATTTCTTGTTCTATGAAGAGGGCATTATTGCTCATTTATTTTATTTTATTTATATA